>QVNW01000280.1:0-47395 GCA_014825475.1 Pseudomyrmex flavicornis
TATATCGCATATCGATATATATCGCATATCGATATATCGATCTTTTTTTTGTTTCTAATTGCCGATTCCAGCAAAGTGTTAAAACGACTATCTTGTATAAACAATTTTCCGTTTAAAAATTAAACAGAATATAATTATCCGGACTTGGAGTTTAACATAACATATACACAAGTTTTTCTTCGGAGATGTATTTCCATAAATTTAAAAAGAGCAGCCTTGCCTTTGGCAACGTTTCATGAACATGCGTGTAGGCGATATGAAAAAGCGAGAAAAATTATTATACGCCTTGTCGAAGTTACAGAAGATCTGAGTTAACTTTGGAACAGTCTCGGATCTAACTAACGGTGTGAGACGTCGTTATATTTTCCCGTGTGTTCGTTACCTTCTATGAAGTTTGACTCGATTTTCCTTGCAGTCACCTCGGCAACCACTATATGTATAAAAGACGAAGGCAACTTTAAACGAGTTTCTCTCTTTCTCTCTCTTTCTCTCTCTCTCTCTCTCTCTTTATGCGTCGATTATACAAATCTCGCGTGGGAGAGTGAGGAAATATATTTCCGAGTTTCTTCTGTTTTTTTTTTTGGACTCCCGTTTCACATCGTCCTAGTCCTAATGTCGCAACTTTTGCCCAACCGCGCCCGAAACTTTTGGCACGAGACGTGAGTGACGTCGTCGTCGTCGTCGTCGTCGTCGTCGAGCAAGTTTTATCGACTCCCAGAACAGCGAAGGGTGCTACCACATTGCTTCGCAAGATGTATACAACGGTAGATTAGATAAGAGAGATACAAATTTGCATCTTTTTTTCTTCGCGTCAATTGTATTCCCGATGATGAGTCTCGAGATGAATCATATCCCAAGTGAGAAACAACATCGGATGAGTTCACACACTTTAAATGTCTTGTCGACAGCACACATTACGCAATGCGTTTTGTTTTGACTTTCACAGACATGGTTTTTTTTTTTTTTTTTAGAATGCTATATTATATACCATTGATAATAAAATTTCATACGTTATGAAAATCTGTAGTACATATAAACTAAAGACTTTCAGTAGCGAAAGTCTTTAGTTTGGCAGTCAACATCAAACCGCACTATATCAAGCTAGATCTCGAAATCGTCCGTAACAATATGCCTCAAAGAGTCGGATACGTTTCCCGTAACTTTTTCCGTTTTCATCCGGCGGATCTCTTTTTGACCTTGTAAAACCCTTGATGGAATGTACCGCGCACCACCACCACCACCACACATTCGGAAGCCCGGTTTAATCGCGTTCTAGCCGCGGTGTATGTGCACTCGGTACAAAAGCTCGTCTGTGAGCCGCAACGCATTCGATAGAGTATCTGAAATGAAAGAGAGAGGAAGAGAAAAAGAGAGAGAGAGAGAGAGAGAGAAAAAAATACATATAATCCTCTCGTTATAATGACGGCGGATGCTTCCTAGAGCAATCAAAGGTAATTCTTGACACGAATATAATTTTTTTCGAAAGTTTCGCCTCGAAAGGCCTTGGTGTTCACGACGATGAGTCACGTAGAGAGAGGTCTGATTGAACGAATGAGTCGAGTTCGCGAGCGAGGATTATTAGGCTCCCCCTCTCATTACGGGCTTCGTGTGTTCTATACCGGCTCCTCTTATCGCGATGTATATAACCGACAATATGTCCTTTTGTATTAAAGAGGAATAATGCAGCTTATATATTATATGTGCGCGCGAAAAAAGATGCTATTTCATATGCGAGAGGATTCTTCGTTATTTATTTGGTAGTCTACGCGATTTATGTCGTTCTTACTCTCGCGTGGCGCCGTACGTTTTACGATATGTCACGTATATGACGAAAAGCGAGAGAGAACAAGAAAGAGATATCCTCTTCTAGAATCTTATTACGTTCTTCGTGGAAGTGCCTTCCGCATGATCGCATGAATGAATGAGTAATGCATCGTCATGAATTAAACATGCGGGCGCGTGCACACGCCGTTTCAACGTGTGCGTACTCCCCCTCCCCCCACACACGTTACGCCCTCGAAGTACACAGAGGCATCGGGAACACACTTAACCGACGATTATTCGCGAAGTGTGGCTTTTGCGTTTTTTTTGCGCAACACACGGGAGGGATAGAAAATCGAGTAGCTTCTGTGTGACGCGTCTAGTCGGTCTCAATCGCGTTCGCTCCTCACGGTTGCTGCTGCAACCAAGATCGCAAGAGATTAATTACCTCCCGTGTAAACCTTGTACACGACGATGTAACACGAAATAAATTAGTCTCGCGCCTCGCTCGCGAGATTAGCGGAATGCGAGAGAGATAGAATTCTTATCTTCGGGAGAGGAGATGAATTATTCTCATATTAATCTCGTTGCTTGTCAAGCAAGCAACGAGAGCGCAGGGAAAACGCGCGCCGCGAAGAACAGAGAATACACACCCCGCACTCTCTCTCTCTCTCTCTCTCTCTCTCTCTCTCTCGAGTGATTAATTTTCAAATTGGAAGTTACCTCGCCAGCGTAAAATGAGATTCTCCGCTGAAAAGTACGTTGCGCGTGTTTACTCCTTCTCTCTCTCTCTCTCTCTTTCTCTTGTGTTCGCATATAGTAGTACAAGGTGGGGATTTTACCTGTCTGCGCGCAGACAAAACAAAAAAAAAACAAAAAATTCTAATTACTCAAAACTTTTGCAATAATTGTCTTCTTGCGAAACAAACGATTTCGAATTAAATATTGATGTTTCTTGATAGCAATTTTTGTATCGAAGAATTCACGGTTTGTTTCACATTCAGCTTAAGCTTGCGGCATTTCGGTTTGTCGTCGGATTGTGTCGTATACGAACGCAAGAGTTAGGCAAAGCCCGTTATCCGTGGCAATCAGGTACATATTCATATACACCGGCAGTGAATCTGCATGAGAACGGATCAAAAGCCGGAGAACACTTCCCTAATGAGTCGTTCGTCTCTTCTGTGCGTCGTCCGCGCGGCACAGCTAGAGCTACCCTCGAGGCTAATAATGTTCGTGTATGTATGTGTGTGTGTGTGTATGTGCGAGACAGAATGAAATTCATTACGCGCGCTAACCATAGGTGGATGAAGTCCGATGCAGAACGAACTAATCAGTCAACGGGCTTCCGCGCGACCGGAAACGCGATGATGAACTTGCGCACGCATTTCGTGCGTAATTCCGATGTGATGTGTATACAAGCATAGTATTTAGTAAACTTTATTTTTAAGATAAATGTAAAAAGATTATAAGTATAATAAGTGAAGAAATAAAATGTAACAGAAATATAAATTATTAAATGTAACAACAATAAGAAAGAGGAAATAAGTATATTACGGAATTAGAGCAGACAGAGCACTTCTTTCAAGAGTCGTTTCACTTTACTTACGCACAGAGCAGAGATATCCGTCCTACGAGACTTCCGCATTTGGAAATGTCGCGTCGGTCGTCGCTGTAATGTATAATGTAACCTTCGAACAATGCGAGGAACTAGCGGCCCATTATAAGCGGACGACGAGAGGGTATTGTACCGGATGTCTCTCGGTTTCTCTACTCCGATGTCCTCGACGACCAACGCGCGGAAATGTGTGTACACGCTTTTCGCGCGCGCAACGTGCGTCACACACGACGTGTCGTCGGCTCTCTTCGTGCTCCTGTGCGTTCGCGCCATGTGTTCGCAACGATCACGCTCGTGTCACACGATGACGTTGTTGAGCAAGCATCGAAAGTTCGGATTTCGTTTGGTTATGTGGGGTATAACCGCTAATTTCGAGAAAAAAATCAATCACTCTGAGAATAAAAAATTCACATTTTTGTTTGGAATGCTGCAAAATTTTAATCCCAGCGAAGAAGCAACAATCGGCGACAATTGCTTAAGAAAACATTGTCCCGAATTTTTCGTTTCAAGCTTTGTGGGAAATATAATCAAAACGCTGACATTTCTATTTCGCACAAACAAAATGGACTTTGTATATTTGCATGTTTCCAAAAGAAATATATAACTTTGCTCAAAAAAAAAACATAAAAATATGAAAAACGTATCTTTTTTTCGAAAAAAGTACCACCTGTGTTATTGAAAATAATATTGTTCTTTCGATGTCATCGCGTACACGCGTGTATTGGACAAACAAACACAACACAGAATGCTCTCTTTCCAATTTCGCTTCATTCGTGGCGGATGGTCGCCGCGTGTGAGCGCATACATTTAAATAACTTATTTCGAAGGTTACATATGCACGATCGCGAGGTATGCGAAAATCTGTATTTCTCATCGCGAATGCAAATGTACACATTTTTCCGATTGAATTCTATAACTTTCCCTTCCCGGATGTTTAATCCGAGGCGCGGTTTGTGAGAGACGAAATGAACTTTTAGCTCGTTTCATATCCACGAAAATAGGATTCGCGAAAAACTTTAATCTGGCTTTCAATCAACTAAGCCCGCGCCGCGAACATCTCCCCCCGGACGAGTGGATCGATCGACGTATATTCCGGAATTCATTTGTAAGGATACTTTGTAGCGCAACCACCAATATTATGTAAGTCCGTACGCTGCCTCTCCGGATTAAATTCTGTCAAGATATGTGATATCCTTGTCGCGATTTTGCCGCGTATATAGCAACGAGTGTGCGAAACGGAATAAAAAAATATGTTTTGAACTTCGAAAAATCATTTGTTGAATTTTCACATCAATGTTTGTCAGTTACGTTACAGTGTCGTCTATGCGATTTGAAATTATATTTGCTTTCACAAACTCTCTTTGCGTAAGCATTCTCTCTTTCTCTTTCTTTCTCTCAACTAAATTTTCTGGAATCGTTTTACTACAATTCAGCTTCGCGACTCTTCTTTATACCTCAGGATTAGGTAGCGCAATTTCACCTTGTATCCCTTTATCCTGACATTTTTCAACGGTTTACTCTTTGTACTCTGCGAAATCAAAGTCGCAACATTACGAAGAGTGTTACAAAGAGAAAACGAGGAAGAGATAGAAAAAGAAAACAGAGAGAGAGAGAGAGAGAGAGAGAGAAGTGACTAAACTGACAAAAAAATACAGAGAAAAAGTTTTTCTGCAAAATTAGTACTTCATACATTGTCAGAATTCTCTGATGTAATTGTCTTTTCCGACCTTTTCTACGTGAACCTGCCACGCAGCTTTATGGACATTATCTTTTTTGATAATTTTTAATAATTTTAATTTTTAGTAATTTAGGAAAAAACGTAAGATATAAACTGTCAAATACGAAATTTCTTCTTTTATCATTTAAAAATAGATAGTGATTTTTTTCTTTGAAACGATTTGAATTTTGGTAAAAGTTTTCGAGCTGGAAACATTTTTCTTCCGCTGAAAATATCGGAATATAGTTGAAGAGACTTTTATAACATTAAAAACACTAACGATAAAAAAACAGACATTTCCGTGTGCGCGTTGAGAATGCCAGGATTCTTTCACGTCCTGCCTTTTTTGCCATTTCCAGTTGAAATTGTAAAAAAACTAGAGCGCTAATTTCACAGAAGCAAGTGTCGCTTCTGTGACGATCGATGACGGACTTGAACGACGAACAAATTTCTCGTTTGTCGATAGAACGTGATTGCCACTTCGTTTTCGCACTTTATACAGATCTCTCTCATACCTGCCTGCAATTAACGGCGTAATTACATCGATGTCGGAGAAAAATCCGGTTGCCCGGGCAACGATGAAAATGTCTGAAATTCCCATTTTACTTCAATGTGACTGTGTCTCCGTTCATACATTGTAAATCAGACCCAAATTATATTCCCGTTGAACATAATTATGTCATATTGTTTTTTGTCGTGTTAACAAATGTTTTAATATCAACATCGGTATCCGATGTATGTGTATGTACATTGTTGTTCGACGATGCTTACATTAACTTCTCGCAGTAACGTAACAACTGCTATTGTTTTTCAAAACAGAATTTACAAACAGAATTTAATCGTTGAACGATAATGACATTTGTATCATACTTGCACCACTTTGCGAAACATAATAATCTTTTTACAAAATTATTAAATCAGTAAATTAAATTAATATCTTCAATTAACGTGCAAGTTTCTCGGAATTCTATTGATTACAATTATGCTTTTGTTACTTGATACAAATGGCATCTGCGTTCGAGCGCTCGACGAAAATAAACGGGCGTGAAACGCGATTTGCATTTCCGCTAATTGAATCACAGCCGTGGTAAATAGCTTCAAAATTGCAGAGCGGCAAATCACATTTTTATTTAATATCGTAGACTCGTGGACGGCGCTAAATAGCGGATGAATATGCATTAGTATGCAAAATTTCACCCGTAATATAATAGCGTGGCGTATAAAACGTCGCGTTTTGCGAGAGACTGACGCGCGACGTTTCGATCGATGATTTTTTTTTTTTATCACGCAATTAGATTACATCACAAACATGAAGTGTGAAGTATCTTCAATTATCTTTTTTTTTTTCATTGATCATTATCACAGTTTGCGTCACTGTTGTATAATGACACATGATCTTGCGTTTTTATTCGTATTCTACATTAATTCTTCCATTTTCTTTTATACGTCATGATGTCCGCGGGCAGACGGAGCGTATCGAACGTTCCTTCTCTCGAAGGAGTTTTTCGTCTAGACATTTTGATAATAGCGTCTTTATGCGAATAATTTGCGAGGAGAAACACGAAAAGTCCCAAGGTGTGTAATCGTTTGCAAAAGGAGAGTAAAGATTTCCGTAACTTAATCCTTCGAGTCGCTGATATATCGTTTCAACTCTAGAGGTACTTTTTTTCAAGAAACATATAAATGCGATTTCTGTGTATTCTTTAATTATATATTGAAAAATACGGTAAAGAAAATTACTTTCCCGTTTTAAATTAAGCTTCTTTGTTCTATTTATTAAAATTACTCGCAGAATTGAATATGATATATCGAAATATTGTCGATAAAAGATTTTTTTCTGCGGTGATAACAAGTGCTGCGTTTTTTCTACTGCAATAATTATTTCCTCTTGCTAACCGGGTCGTCGCGAGCGTCTCTCTCGAGCGATGAAATAAAGAAAGTCAACTGCGCGCGCTGGTAACTTTTTTTTTTTTTCACGTGCCGTGTTCATCGACGTACATTGAAAACAAATATCTACAGCTGCTGTTTCGCGAATGGTACGAGCGGCATAATAGAAGACGCAACGAACGTGATTTATATACGACACCATTTTGTATATCTTCTTTCTTTTATCGCCGTATACCGCATTATGCGCGAGAACAACGAGAATATAGAAAGTTGCTGGCAGAAGCTCTCTTTATTCACCGTTTCTCGTTAAGAGAAGCCACCGCGTCTTCCTAATTACGAGTATCGATCTTGATCGCCATCGTACAATGTGTCATCGACTAAAGCGCGAGCGAACACACAACACTACGTTCATTCAGTTCAACTTGCCTCGTAAGTCCAGCGTAGTTTAATTTACATCAGGTGTGTCCTAAACGAAAAAGTTACTTTATAAATTACTAAAGTTACTCGAAATGGGCATCCAACATTCTTCCCCCTTTACCCTTGCTTCAAGCTGCTGCATCAAGTCGGGTCTGTGTTTCGTGTGCTTTTTGTTCTTTTATTCCGCTCGCATTATCTTAACGAGGAAAACAAACGAGAAAGACGAATGCCGGCTGTTTGCGCGGAGAGTCCGGGATATTTTATGTAATTTTTAATTTTTCCGAATCAGTGACCTAATGCGTTGCGAAAGAGCGAAGAAAACGAAGATCTAAAGAATAACCGTATAATCTCTGCGATTTGTATAGAAATTACTTGACGGTAATTCCACGATATAAATGCAAAACGCTCGATTATACCGCAACTTCTTTTCAAATCTCCGCACAACCGCCGGCCGCGACGAAAAAAAGAGTGAGAGAAAAATATAAAACTTTTTAAGAACTTTAACCTTTTAAGAAGATTAAGACTCGATAATTAAAGTGAGCATATCTCACTCTCCCGGGAATTCCGGAGAATAATTCGAAGATTAGGTGTAATCCCCGGGGAGAGACGATGAGCGATCTTTTTGCATCTTTGTTCGTGTAATCTCTTCGACAGACTTGAGCGCGCGCGCGGTTAAGAATTGTGTAATACACGGACAAACGCAAAGTGTGCGCGGAGAGATAACTTAACCAAACCGAACAAAAAGGGGACGCGATGAAGTGCCGCGCGCGACAAAACTGATACGTCAGGTGCAATATGGGAGGTAAACCGAGCGGTGAGCCGAGCAAACGGTGCTCGCTCGCTCCTTGAGAAGGGCCTCGAGATTCATGCCAACGCGCCCGGATTTGCGCCTGACGTGGAATTAAGTTCTTTAGTTCTCGACCCACATTACGGCGCGCAAAGTGAGAAACCGCTCATTACACTCTCTGTATCTGGCTTTGTTTGAATCACGGTGTAACCGTGGCGGATATAATTCTCAGACTGCTGTGCTCGGGAGAGAGTACGCGCGATCTGATATCGTACACTTGTATTGACTCTCTCCGTGGCTTTTCCGCAGCCAAAGTTCGAATTAATATATCGATCGTACGCGTCACGTGTGATTGTTATTGTTTTGATAATTTTCTTTATACAAGTTCTTTTTATTTAACAAATTAATAAAGACTCATGATAGTATTAAACTAAGAAAGAATATACGGTCTACCGTTCGCAAGGTGTTTGTGCGGAAATATACGTATATATATATATATATAATATATACAACATATATATATATATATATGTTCACATGTAAATTTTTTACACGTTCTTTTTATTTGTAACATTGTTTCTAATTATTTGGAACTCACATTGAAATGTGTTATTCCTGAATAATATATACAAACAGAACATTATACCTGTAAATCTCAAGCGAGATTTTCGCGCGAGCTACATACATGCGCGCATTAATTTACTCTCGCGCGCGTTTAATTGACGGCATTTAACAAAGCTTTTGCAAGATAAACGTTGGAATTCGCGAACGCGAAAAAAAATGCGTTAACGGATTGTTCCTCTCGTTTCAGATCACGGACTTCTCAGAAATTAGTCTGCTCCATCGGACGTGTCGGTAAGTAATTTTTCCTTCGAGAGCCACGTCCAAGTATGAAACTTGTCCAAAACGAGTCCCAGCGGTGTGTGTCGCGGAAATATTTTTTTTGCTTTATGTGGACGTCGCGTTAATGCGGAAAACTTTGTTACACCGCCGGCCGATGTCTCGTAAAAGAGTTTCGGCTCCTCGCGGGAAATTCGCAGTTCTGTCACATTAAAAGCTTTTCACATTTGCGATAAAAAGTAACGACGCCGGAAGTCTCACGACCTCGAGAATATTAAGATATTCTCGAGCGCGTTCTCGAGACGGTTAATTCGCGAGAAAGCTTTTCTCGCGCATTATCGAGAGCATTTTGCTATTTCTACATTTAAAACCGCGAGTATGCCGTATCTGCATTTACTGAAAATGTGCCTTGCATAGTGTGTTACGCTCTTCCACGCCTGAAACAAGCATCGGGCGTTTCATCTCTGGCCTCGATGTGTGCGATAACTCTCTCGAAGAGAATCGAATTATATTTTACCGTTGTCGTACACATATGTCACGAACATTGGATTTGCCCGGTGTCGTCGTCTATAGATTTCGAGACACGCGGCAGGTCGGACGGCTGAAAAGGACGACGAAGCTCTCCGGAATTGTATCTAAAATTCATGGCACGTCCTTCTAACGTAGCCTCTCTCCCAGGAGCCCTTCACCTGAAGTGGTTACCAACTATTTTTATGTGTATCTACGGTTATCGAAAGAGAAAGGGTCCTCAAAATTCGGATTGTTTCGAATAATATTTCTTTTCCAAGCTAGTGATTAAACGTTATCTCAGTTTCATATCATTATTTTAGTTAAAAAAAGTGAAAATTATAAAAACACTGTTATCTACCCTTGTCACGTAAATTATATTATTTCTTTTTTAATCAGGATCTTTTATTAAATCGCACTATTAAATTCGCGAAATTTTATTTTTGATTAAAACATATTAAAAGTTGTGAGCGTCGTCTCTTTACTTTAAAGAGTGTACATATGAAGATATTTGGCGGAGCAATCAGAAAATCGCCCAACGTTAGCTCTCCTTTCTGATGTCTGAAAACCGCTGCCAAGCGTTGATAATGCTGTCGAATGCTAAGAAGTGCGCATGTTTTCTCTCACCTCACGTTTGACCTTTTCTGGCCTGGCGCGCGCGACGGAGGAGGATCAAGGCGCCTCTCTTTACCGGATGATTTTCTCCCGTCCACCGATGTGCCTGGCCTTTACGTAATGTCCTCACATTCTCGTATGATCGTACGACCTCCATAATGTAGAACACATAAATGCGTGCTGCATTTTTCCGTTGCGAAATCGCTTCGCTTCGTGGAACCGGTAATCAAGATCTATGAGTGTATGTGATGCGATATCAAAGCAGATAGAGGAATTGCGGAAGAAATGTCCGACTTGTTTATAGCAGGGCGACGTCATGTGTAAGAAATGAACGGTCAAAGAAAAATGTACAATGTACTAACATTTTTTCGAGATAAAAGTATTGTAACGAATAGATGTATAAGAGTTGAATTTGTTTTCTATAATTAGATAATTTGGCTTCATTTACCAAATCGTATTTCTTCTAACATTGTTTCACTTGTGTACTATATCTGGCGCGTTTTACGTAGTAGTTTTTATTCATTAAAATTCTCGATAAGGAGAGACACAAGAGAGAGAGAGAGAGAGAGAAAATAAGAGAGTGTAGGCAATCTCAGGACCGAGAGGTGGATGGGTAGATGATATCGAGAGAAAGAGAGAGAGAGAGAGAGAGAGAGAAGCAGATTCGCGTCTCGGAAATACTATAAACAGGGTTGTATTGTAGTAGGCCACCGCCATTGTCCGCGAGCGAGCAGACCGAAGTCCTAAGATCCAAGTCTGGTTTCTCGAGACAAAGCCTCGACGACGAGGCCGGCTAACAGGGGAATGCACAATTACACACGCGTCGTCTGTTCCGTCCCGTCGTCGTCTGCTAAGAAGCCTTAATTAACGCGGTCTTTCGGAGGCGTCTTCGCGCGCGCGCGTACATACGCCTTTTTTTGCCACGCCTCACGGGTATAATCTTTTAATGCGCGTTCGCCATTGTCACACGCGATAAACATAACGTAATGAGAATTTGATAACGAAAAAATATTTCCCCAAAAAACTTTTCTCAAGAAAGTTTCTCGACGATGTGTATATACACATTCGCCGTGTATGTACGGTGATGAATCAAATATGACTCCTTTAACTTGTAACGGTGCGCGCGAATGTTTGCCAGGAAATGGCGACTGCCAAGAGCTTTCGTGAGAGATACGGAGAATCGGTATACGTATGTACATATATATATCAATTTAATGAAAATCAGTTCTCCGCCCGCGGCAAAGGACTTTCCTCTCGCGAGTGTGATTGATGAGACGTGCCGCTTGAGCGCATTCATCGTGAAAGCGTAGATTAGCGTTTGCTGTCGACGAGATATATGTATCACGACAGTGTGTGTGTGTGTGTGTCGCGAGAATAATAAATGTAATATAATGTGGCGCAGAGAGCTGCTGCCGCGGGGCACTTATAGTGGGTCGTTGCGCGTCGCATAAATTGTGCATTATATGCGAAATTTCTGTGTCCTATATTTAAAAAAGTAATGCTAAATAGATTCAGATATATTTGTACGAAAAAAACATTATCGCGCAAAAAAACTGAAAAAACAATACGCGTGTAATACAATATACAACGTGTTATGAACACTCTGTTCTCTATTTATGATCGCGGCACGGATATGAAATATCGAATACGGAGCGGATAACGAGACTAAAAACATGTGTGTGAATCTCGACAAATTTGTGCATGCGATAAGAATCTACCAACAATCGAGGAATCGGGACTGTTGATTATCTTCTCTCTCTCGGTGCGCTGAATTATAACAATGGGAGTATTTCGGAGAAGCTTGCATTATTCGCAGATGCGATCTTGATCTCGCAAATGCGATGTTGGCTTCGTATCGGATGATGACATCGCCCTGCGGAACGTAGGACTATTGCAATAGGAATAACGAAATATCCAACAAATGTTCTGTTTACCGCGAGACGCTTTTTTCCTTTCGTAAATTTGACAGAATATTGACTCGCGTTAAAACAATCAATTTCTTGTCTTATATTCCTTCAAATTACATAGCGCACGTATAATTGATATAATTCATATGTGATATAATTTCTGCGTGAACACATAATACGTCAATAATCGAACTCCCTCACTCCCCTCATCTCGGCGATCTTTATCGCGCATTCTCGTCGTCGACACTTGGCTACGTAGAAAACGCACCCTCAGAATTGCTCTTATCGGCATCTATTCCAGCGGCGCCCATTTTCCACCCCTCCGGTCTTATCTCCGGCCGAGCTCGCGTGAAAACCCTCTTTAGCCCGACCATTTCTGTCTCTCTCGTCACGGCCGAAGACAATACCCCCTAAAAAGGTAACAAACATTTTAGTAGCTGCACGGGGAAGACCTCGAATGACGAGGAGACTAGCTCCTCGCGTAGTTTTCGTTGGTACTTTACAGTCTCGCGGGAAAATAGTCTGTAATAAAGTATTCACACACACATTCGCACACAAACTGAAACTCTTTTCATTCTCACATCTTTAACTCATTTCTTCGTGAAATCGCGCGTTGCGTGTGAACATTTATTATATATAACTTCGCATGTGCTACATGTAGGAGGAAAAGTTGGAAAGTGCATATTGACGCACATTTGCGCGAATAAGTAAAATATAACGTTTCATTCTCTTTAATTGATCGAAAGTAAATAAGCGAGAATTATTATTGAGAGAGAGATCCGAAGGTGAAGCTCTCTCTTTGGAATAGCGAGGTATTAAATAAAGATATCGTCGGATGGAATATTACGATAGAGCAGCGGTGCCGAACTGAAAGGCAGGTCGAATTGATCATTAATAATTAAGAAGAAGTTTCTTAGCTGAACGTACACACGTGCGCGCGCGCGAGAGAGTGAAATCAGCGCGCTGCTCTCGATAGCATCTCGCGCTCGAAGTCTTCTCGCTCCGGCCGGCGCTCTCGATGGCAAACCTCGGGGGCAAGCGGTAGTCTTCCTTTCGCGCGCTGCCAGCCACGTCAGACGAGTTCATTACGGTTGCAATGCGGCTAACAGGATTTCGCTGGTTGTCGTAACGAGCTCTCCCGAGTCGTAATTCAAAAGTTGATTCGAGTAGCTGCAATTTATTGCTCTGCGCGCGCGCGCGCGTTCCCGGCTAAGACTTTTCCTAGCGGAAAGGAGGAAGAAGGAGAAAAGAAAGAGTGGGCGAACAAGACGAGGAAAATCCTGTCGTCGTCCTCCCGATAAGGCCGCGGGGAAATTGCATTACATCATGAACGGAGTGAGCGAGAAGAAAGAAGTTTTGGCGCCGCGATCGACAATGAGGTTTCCTCGTCGTCGTGTCCTCGCCGCAAATTGAAGCATCCGTGATTGTTAATACAAGCAGAGCAAATCCGACGACGAGTATCCTCTCGGACCGACCTTTCAATTGTACGAAATTACGAGCGAGATTTTAATGATATTTGCTTCGAGTGAGAGCACGCATTTTTAAATAAGACTAAGAAAATTTGTCCGCTCGTCGAGAGATCGATTAAGAAATTTCGTACGCGAGCATTATTGCGAAGATAAGATTAGCGCGTAGAGACGTGAGCGGACGAGAAGAGGGAAAGGGGCGAAGATATATGTACATGCATATATATATATATATATATTGGAAAGGATACGATCGATAACGGATTACGAATTGCATTCGGCAGGATCGAAAGTTACGATTGCACGACGGGGCAATCCCTTTTCGAACTTAGCAATCCGCTTAACTTGAGATTCAACTGCGAAACTTATCGGATCGAACTATGGCGAATCGCACCGCAAAATCGTTAGAACAAAATCACGGCCGTATGTAATAGTGTCAGATTCTAACGATCGTAGTTACAACGGCAATTTTGTCATTCCCTTCATTCAACTTGAAGCGCACATTAAGTGATCAATTTAAGTTAACAACATTTTCCTATTTATTATCTGTGTTACGAGATGAAAAATAATGAGGAAGAATTTTGGCGCCGCGTCGTTAGAATTTCATTATTACAAGACCGCGATCGTACTCTTCGTCGCATCCTCGTTACATCCTTCATTTCCGGTCTGTTTCCTGCGCCTGCGGCGGCCGATAGCGCGTGCACGTCGCGTCCCATATATATTTCCTGCATTCGGCTTTCCGCCCGGAACAGAGCTCCGAGACGCCCCGACAAGAATTACACACGTTCCTATCGCGGGCGGGCGAGTTCGAACTTTGGCCGGTATCATATCGTACGTTATACGAGAGAAATGACAGTCGGGATTACGACTTTGCGGAAATCAAGCCACACCATTATAGTTACGGCATGAAGTTACAAACAAGACACGGTTTCGAAACGAATAAATCACTTTTATCGGGGAAAAAAGGAACGAGTTTACACCACGATTGTCTTGTCGCGTTTACTATGTACACGTAAAAAATGCGATTATTTTTTCCCATCCTTGATTTCACATGCTTACAGTGTAATCTCGTTACATAGACAAGTGCAATTTTATATTTATTGTACTTTCTGAAAAGACTCAAAATGAAATTGAAAATAGAAAATAAAAAAATAAAAATTTTGAATGAAATTATATTATAAAAAATGTAGATTGTGTACGCGGTGATTAAAACATTTGAACGTTTTAAATTCGGCACCTGATATTGCTATCGGAGTTCATGACTGTTTCGCGAACTTTTATATAGTGAAACTTGATAATGTGAGTTATACAGAAGAAGGCAAAAGAGTTTGAAGCTATAAAATATGTAACACACAGTATAATAAGATCACATACAACGAATTTCGGATATAGATTAGACGAGACCGGCGACGGGCGATGATTCACAACGCCTCCAGCTGTTGGTGCGAGTTACCTAAGTTGAATTTATGGCTTCGCGAAGAAAGGCTCCTTAAGGGCAAATCAAACAGGTCAAACAAAATAGTCCGAGACTCGCGATAACTCGATCGTAAAAGTTTTTCACGAAACTGTATAGTAAATATACTTACACAATAGTCAAGCGAGATCGCGCGAGTGTGTTGAATGTTGGGTATTCGCGTTCTCTCGCTTCGGCGGAACGCGCACAATTCGGAACAGCTTTTTGAGAAGAGAGAACCTATTTTTATCACATCCTCTTCTCCGTGAATTCTCTCTCTCCGCGGAGCTTCTTCTTCTTCTTCTTGAGCGGCATGTGTTATCTCCCGCGAGTGCGAACGCGTTTTGTGCTGCGCGCGTCCCAGCGCCTCGACACGTCGTCGTCTGCTCCAAGTGTTAAGTTCGTGAACGACAGCTCTTCGAAGGAGAAAAGACCGAAGTAAGTTTGGGGTATATCCCCGCTAGCTATCTTGTATAGAAACATCGAGAAAGAAGAACGGGTGTCTTCGTGTCGTGAATTTGTATGTGTGTGTATATGTGATCAAAAGAAAGAGAGCAAAGTTTTGTTCTCATCTTCGAGACAAAAGCACAATTCAGAATTTTCTCCTCTTCTGAAGTAATTCTGAGATACAACTGTTGCCATTTCTAGATTTCCGCTAGTTTTATTTTCTTTTAAAGTGCAAATGATCGCAAAAAAAAAAAAGAAAAAAATATGTTCGACATTTCCCGAATTAATCGTTCTGCGCGCATTTTTCTCTAACCAGAAAAGTGTTTCAGGTGCAGTTAAAAGTTTTTGTGTTGCATTACGTTGCTCTTTTTTTAATCTACCTGTGGACATCAAAATATACAGAATTGGTCGCTATTGCGTGTTCCATCGGACTCACCTCGTTCTCGCTGACATTATGTTAATTAGGTTAAAAGCTTTCAAGAGAGAACGTAACATCGCGCTCTTCGTCTAATTGGGTTGAACAAAAAAAAAAACGCTATAATGCGGAAATATGAATATTCATGAAGACGTCATTATTCGTTCTCGTTTTCGCGCAACTTGCAAACGTGTCAGATAATACATTTTTCTAACGAAGACGCATTATTATTTAAATAACGTTACTCTCGCCTAAATGACGTTTTTGTAAAAATAAATGTTCTGACCAATCAGAAGAGAAGTAAAAAATATTCGTGTTTCAATTAAAGTTTTGGAACTTTCTCGTGTAATTCTAATTAAATAGACGAGGAGATTTGCCGCTGTACGAAATTTAAGAGGAGTCGCTTGAACAAATACCGCGCGCCGGTGGTTTCGCCTAATGCGATTCACGTTTTTTCATTGTTCGTTTCGAGGAAGGGGGAAGGATTTGTTAAGAATCCTTCAACCGCGATAACATTTTGGACGAAAAAAGAAAGAAAAAAGAAGAAAATTTTTGTCCAAAAAAACAAGAGTAAAAATAATTGATTACCAAGAATAAATTTATCTACAAATTCAATTGTTATTAGTGGGAATTGTTAAGTTCCAGAGTTGTAACAATAAACGTTTTTGTTAAACGTAACAATGTGACGAGTTTTCTCGCCCGGTGATCTCGGCGCGTATAATGCGCGGGCAAGTTCGCGCGCGAGAGAAATGCTGATAACCGACCCGTTAATTTGATATAACTTACCTGCGTCCGATCTGCACGACCATATGCAGCCATACGCGAAAGCAAACCACTGAATGCCACCGTAAACCGGTTTTAAGCACACCACCGCTCGCGGAACACGGTTCATTGCAAAATTTATGCGCGCACCACGGTGTCGACGCATTTATACAAAGGCGGCTCGAATTAATTGCCCGTAATCAAGTAATTGTGTACGAGAGCGAAGCGGACAAATCGTTGTACTGCGAAATGGTACTTGGATAACTTGGAATAAAAGATGCGAAGTTTTTTTTCTTTTTATATTTTGTAAATTTTAGCCGCACGTGTGCGTGTTAAGTTAAATATTCAAGTAAAACAAAAATTTGTAGAAATTAAAGTTTTAATTGTCAAATTTGCTACGCTTTTAATTGAAAATTTTTTTATACATAGACTATATATTGTAAAAGTCAAACCATATATTAAAACACTCGTATATATAGTGTGTCCCCGCTAGTGTTTTCGCGCTAATTGAAGTGCAATTGTAACGGAATCGGTTCAGCGAGCACGTACGTATTACGTGAACGGATTACGCGACGATCAGCTATTTTGCGGACAAGTTCGCGCGTGACTTACGCCACCGGAAAGTTAATTCACGTTATCCTCGAGAAAGAATTGCTCGAATTCTCTCTCCTTTTCTCTCCACTTGATTTCGGATTACATACTTTAGAGAGGAAGTAGAATAACGTAATAAGAACGTCCTTAACCGTCACTTTTTCTCGATCGAGTCGCACTTACGCATTCTCTTTAAGGTAAAAAATCCCAAAGTGTTTGAGTGTATTTTCCAAGCTCGGGAGATCCGAACAATTGAATTTTAGTTTAACAATTTTTCTCAGCACTCGGAGCTTTTATACATATATTTTACAAGCGAGTGTTCGCGCGCGCAAACAGAAAACGCGATAAATTCAAGCTCGAAACTTTTGTTTCCAGGGACCATGTTCGAAGTTCTCGTCGTGTAAAACAAATTTATTGAGAGTCATCCGAATTGTCGTGAAACAAGTCCCGTGACCTCAACTTGAGAGAAAGAAAGAGAGAAACAAACGTGTCGTATTAATCTACGCACACGCGACAGTTTTTAACTTTTGTCAGCAGAATTCTCTCGCCGTTTGCATAAAAAAAAACACATTCGCACAAAGGACAGCTCGGCCATTTCACGGCTCGAAATACAAAACGATAAAACGGTGAGATGTCTCTCTCTCTCTCTCTTTTTCTCTCTCTCTCTCTCTTTCTCTCTCTGTCTTTTTTATGAAGAAAGTTCTTCCTTCATCCTGTATCTCTTTAACCGAAACTTGCAGGCATGCATGGCTGCGCTAAGCAGCACGCACGCAATCCGATGTATAATGTATATATTCGGGTGCACCGAGTGCAACGGAGCAACGCCGTGTGACCGAATCAAAAGAGAAGGGTTGAATCAAAAGGCATCTCTCGGTGATATGTTTCTCTTTTCTGTTTATCTTTGTGAATATTTCCTCTTTTCAAAAAAATTATATCTCGAGGCTTCGACAATCGAATTATCTACATGAGTTTGACTAACTACATTAATTAGTTCTTATCAGGTTAGCTCTTTGTATAGTGTCTTTTAAAGTAGTTATTCTGTAACTTTAACTTAGCGAAGACTTTCTTTGAACGTGCTCTCTCTCTCTCTCTGCAATATCAAAGTAGTCACCCCTCTTGTACATTCAGACAAACGACAAGATCATTTCTTCTTGTGAAAATCACACGCTTTTATCTCCGTTCCTACTTCCATCGTGCGATGAGAAATGAAGAAAACGCGTCGGCGCTCGGCTGTCTGGTAAGGACAGAAATTGCTCTACTATTTTCTGATATAAAGTCGTGCGGCTTTTTATTATTTTGAAAAATTCGACAATTCTTTTCGAACGTAGTAATGAAAAAGAAATATTATTATACTCTTGAAGAATTTTACTTCTCTAGGTTACGTTTTATTATTCATCATGAAATAAATCGCGTCTGATTGATGATGGCGCGCGATCTCTTTTCTTTTCTTTTTTTTTTTTTTTTTTATATTTTTGCATGTAAATGGATCCAATGTTCATATTCGTTGATTGAATTGAGTTGAGTTGGCCTCCGCCGAGGATAAATTTCGCATTCGTCGAGGTCGGCGCGGAGTACACGGCAGGGAACGGAAATCGATCGGTAGGGGTGCAAGACAGACAGGGAGAAAGCATAACGTGAGAAAGGAAACATCGGGCGCTGTCCCTTTTCCCCTCTTCTCCTTCTGCTTTTGCTTGCAACCATGACGTTTTCCAACCACTTCTGTCTAGCGCGCGCGCGCGCGCGCGTACACACACACACACACACATATATATATATGTATTTTGACAAAATTGAATAAAACTATTCAAATTGTTTTGCCATTCCAATTTTCTTACACCGAACGAAATGCATAATAAAAACTTCTACAAAGAAGAAAAAGCGAGCGCAGCTTCTCCGTTTCACCGCGCACAAAGAAATGCAAGATATGAATAAGACTGTTGTATTGTTTTAATTTTCTTGGAACAAACAAAATGTGCATTTCTTTTTGCAATACGTAAACACGCTTCCGTTTTGAGACAACTTTTGATTGATCAAACGTGATAAGATTTTCTTGTACGTGTAAAACGGGCAATCGACAGTTTGCGTATCGTTCGCATGATAATCAGCGTGGAGCAATCATCTTCCTCCGGACTGTCAACCGCCTTTATACCGGTTCCCGGTTGGTAGCGGGCGACAATGCAACACGATGCACACGGTGTCATCTTTATGGCGACGTGGCTCCGCGCACATCTAATAATAAACGGATCGGCCCATTGTCAGAATATGGGTCGAGCCGTCGTGGCATTTATCGAGACACCAAATGTCATTTTGTGTGTGTGTGTGTGTGTGTACGCGCGCGCGCTTATTTACTGGCAATCTATTTACTGTAACAATGTCGTGGCACTAGTTTCCAAGTCCTGAACGCTTCTAAGTCCTACGGTTGCTGACAAGTGAATGTGCCGGATAGCGAACATAGTTATTAACTTCGTGGCCAAATGTAAGTTTTGAATCGTCGCCGAGGAAATAAATCAAGATACAACGACGGTAACACAACCGCGGTACTACATTTCGCTGTTGTGAAACTAGACACGAATGATAATTTTTCGTTTTCCAACTAAATTGCCTGAAGATACACATCTTTCCTCTTTTTATACTTTCAGAGTTCCCTTCGCGAGAAGATCGGAGAAGGATCCGCGTTACTTTTATGCGGATTTTACTTCAACGGAGTTTCTTCTTCGAAGAAGCTTAGTTACAAAAGATCGTAAATAAGCATCTGTTGTATTAAAAAAAAAAAGAGAGAGAGAGAGAGAGAGAAAGAAAGAGAGAAAAGAGGAACGATATCGGGTCGGTTGGTTTGATTGCCTTTCGAGGCGGCAGATAAACGCAAAATTTATCGCCCCAGTTCCGCGTACGAGTTAGATTTGCGGTCCTTCGTCCCTATATTATCGGGTCGACGTGCTGTAGCCGAGCAATCTTTCGGCTAACACACACTCGCGATACAACGCCACACGCATTGTGTGTATTGCTCGTCGCGACAATCGGATTTGTGGCTTTCGGCAAAACCATTTCCACGTTTTCTCGCGCAACATTTTCCCTGCGTAGGAAGAGAGACAGAGGGAGCGAGAAAGACTGAAAGGAGAAATCGGTGGTCACAGAGGCGGTCAGAGGTGGTCGTGTGGCAATTTCGTCGCGCGTAACGCAATTATACGCTAACGGTTTCGCATTCGCGGAACATAATCGAATCGTTTCACGATACGCCACGAGGACGTATTTGTAATTCATCGAAACGAGAGAGAACGTTCCTTGCACGTTTCGGAAATCGACGAGAAATCATCGATATTTTATCGGAATTATAAAAACCATAAAATTTAATTATTGGAAAACGTTTATAATATATCTTTTTTACATGATAGAAGCGAATGAAAAAAAGAGATGACAAGAAATATACATATATATGTTTTATCGAAGGTTAAATAATTAATATATTTTCGATATATGTAGAATTTTTTTTAAAGAATTTTTATCTATTAAAAACCCTAATTAAAAATTCACGCGCATTTTTACATGAAATATTAAAAACGTTGAAATATTAAGATATCGAAAAAAGTTCGCAGCAGATTTGCTTTTCACGATACAGTTATTTGCTTATATTTTATTTCTGTTTGAAGTAAGTTAAACATTTATTTTTCTTGTGACAATAAAAATATCGAGGCGCGATTGAAGAGACCGTTGAACCTCTTCTTCATCGTATCGCGCATATTAATTATCGATTTAATGAACAGCGTACTAATCTATCTTACTATAAACGGAAAGCCGTCTTAAGTTAATACCGTTTCACCTCGGGCTCCTCTCTCGGAGAGATTGTACGAAGTTAGGACGGTAAGGAATGATTAAAGTCTCGGAAGGGGCCATCTAGCCGTCTGGCAGCCTGGCCCCTCTTAGAAGAGGCATCTTAGTCCAAAGATTAACACTGAGAATCAATTAGGCGGTTAGTTGAACCGACTAATTGCAGCGCGGATCGGAATAGGCCGGAAAATCTTTCGGAAATCGTGTCCGTCGAGAGAGTGTGCGATTTATTTAAATTGTTGATTTGTTTAAATATGGTTTTACATGGACCAACAATAATGCGAGTTCTTTGAATTTAAACGGACTTGCATGCTGTGTCATATTCATTTTGTTACGTGAACATATTTATATAAACACGTTTTACCAACGCAGAAAAAAATCTCCATTAGATATCTATTAGATATGGAGCGGTTGACGTCTAATGGATGTCTAATGGAGTTTTTGCTACCTATGTGGATACTGTGTACTTTTATTTTTTACCGTTCACATATCAACTATTTCAAGGTAGTTGTTTTTTTATTGTGTACACAGAGAGAGAGAGAGAGAGAGAGAAAGAGTTAAACCGCAGCGAACAATATATCAAACTGTCATCGTGTTTCGATATATGTAAACAAACGCGCGCACAAACTGTCGCAATAGGGGGCGATAACAATTTGTTTTCTTCTTCAGGTAGGCATGCAAAGGTACGAAACGCATTGTTCGCCAGTTACAAGGCGATGAGACTCCTGAATGGAGTCAGAAGAAGCCTCAGAGCCCCCTGGGGCTCCCATCGACGTTCCATTGACAGAACAGCACAGGCGGGTCAGTCTTATTACTGCTACTTAAACTACCGATCTGAACAACGTTCGTCTTGCCGTTTACATCCAGATTTTCATTTTTTAATCGCGAACAGAACAACACGAAACATTGAGAACAAGATATAGATTAGACGATATAGTGAAACCCATGCCAAAGATCTACTTACGTCAATCAATTTACGCGAAAAAACCTCGATAAGAACAAACTGCAAAACTTTCCGCGAAAAACCGAGAGAATAACTCGAGATCAAAGAAAACAAAAAGCAGAGAACGATACAACGTCAGGCTTTCAAGATGGCAGCGCCGGTGATCGAGAAAAAGCGCTTCTTCTGTCGGGAATGGGCTTTTATGAAGCTGTCGCATTGCCTGGAGCAGCGGCCGCAATCGAAAACGTGCGGTGCTCTGATCGTAGGTGGACCAGGAAGCGGCAAAACGGCACTATGCGCCGAATTGGCGTGGCCGTCGAACGGCTCTTCCGCGCGGCATCAGCGATCTCTGAATCGCCGTCTGCTGGCTCGACACTTCTGTCAGGCTCGAAGCGAGGCTTCGCTGTCACCCGCTCAATTCGTGCGATCTCTGGTCGCGCAGTTGCTCCAGGCCAGCTCGGACGGAATTCATCATCATCATCATCATCACCATCATCGTACGACGTCTATAGTCTCACCGACATCGTCCGCAACACCGGCAGCGATCACCACCGCAACAACGACAGTGTCGACGACGATTACGACAACGACGACAGCAACGACAACGACGACGACAATTCCGACGGCAACAACCGTGATACCACCTCTTATGTCCAGAGAAGCCGTCGCGGAGGCCTATGCCGAGAAGCTGCGAACCGATCCGGAGATACAGGCGGCGTTGCAGCCGGACGTTTTGGATCGAGATCCGGATGACGCCTTGAAAAAGGCTCTTCTGTTCCCGCTGTTGGAAGTGGAGCCGCCAAAGAACTGTCTCTTCCTGCTGGTCGATTCAATCGACGAGGGTCAGACGCTGAATCCACCGCAGACCGGCACCAGGGATTCCCGACGAGAGAACGACAACGTCAGTCGCACGATTGCTGAATTGCTAGCTAATCACCACCATCTGTTCCCACAGTGGCTTTTGTTAGTTTGTACCGCACGTCGACAAAGTAAGACCATCTCGCGCATGTTCACTGGCTTTCGCAAGATCTCGCTCGACGACTTGAGAAAGTCCCAGGTCGTCAGGGACGTTCAGCAGTATATACTCGCGCGTCTAGATCAAGAAGATGCGCTCAGGTAACGAAATAATTAAATGATGAGATTAATTATTTATGAGATTTTTACTTGATGAAAGTATAAAACACAGTATAGAAGATACTCTAACTATATTAATATCTAATAAATTATTTTTCTGGAAGATAATTAAATTCAATTTTAATTTCTACTAAAATTAACATTTCTACTAAAATTAATGTTTATAAATTAGATGGTAGTACATTGTTATAAGCCATTTACATAAATAAACAATTTATATCTTAATATTTATTTTCTATGTATTAATAATAATGTACAAATTTATGTGTAAAATAATGAATTTTTGTATGTTTGTGATTATTTACAGGCAGCACATCTCGCGCGACACTGCCGAGATGCTGAACCAGCTGCATATAAAGAGCAACGGTTGCTTTCTGTATCTGGAGAAAGTTCTCGATGGCGTAGCGGAGAATTTTATTGTTTTGCGCGAGGTTCGCGAGATCCCGGGAACATTGAACGGCTTGTATCTCTGGCTCTGCCAGCGACTCTTCAGCAGGAAGCAATTCAGCAAGGTGCAGCCGCTTCTCAACGTCATACTCGCCGCCAAATTACCCATCACTCAAGAAATTCTGTACGAGAGCGTCAAGACCGCCTGCGTCGGCATCACCGTAGAGGACTTTAATCGCCGGCTTCATCTGCTGCGCCGAGTGATATCGATCTCGCGTGCTGGAGCTTTGATGCTCTTTCATCACAGCTTCGCCGAATGGTTACTGGATGTGAAACACTGTACGCAAAAGTATCTCTGTTCGGCCACCGAGGGCCATGCCATGCTCGCGGCTTATTACACTCTCCGCGGTCCCGAGCTCAATCCCGACGAGATTTGCGTGCTGGCCCAACACTTGCAACGCGCGATAACGAACGTATCGTCTAACGTCGCTCTGGACGTTCACACCCTTCAAGTGCTCTGGATGATAGGTAGCAACGCGCCTATCGAAGGTTGTTACTTGGACAGCTCTGAATGCATTCTTTGGCCCCGGCAGGATGTCAAGCTTCTCAGACTGTTGATCGACGCTGGTGCTAAACCCTCCGAGAAGATCGCCGATGACAACGCCAGCAAAGATGCCGTTTCTTCTAGTCAGGTAAGTTTTTGTTTGTTTTATTAAAGAACATTTTCATTAAAAAAATCAAAAAATAATAAAACGTAATTTATTTTTGAGAAGATGTACTTATTTTTGAAGTTTCCGTTTTAGGAAAGTTCGATATAAAATATGTTCTAGTTAATATATCTAATCAAGTTTCGAGATAAAACACGGAAGTGTCATACCATGACAAGAAAACTCATGACAAATTATAACAATATCTAATCTATAGTTTTGATGTGTACATGTAGTTTTGCATGTACACATGATAAAAAGAACACATATATATAGAAGATAATAAATGTCACTAAGACATTTTTGAGATAAGATCTATAAAATTCACTAAAATTACTAATTTATTAATTTTACTAAAAAATAGTATATGATTTTTTCTTTTGCGAAGGTTTCGCAAGATATAAGTCCTATTGACGACTCTCCGAGTGAACCACTAACAGAACTCCTTGGTGAAAGCGGAGATATCAATCAAACAGATTCTTACGGACGAACGGTGTTACACACTTTAGCTGCCGACGGCAATGCATCTTTACTAGAGTTGGCGCTTGCAGCTTGTCCTCAAGTATAAAACTTATTGTTGATTTTTTAATTAATCAAAAACTATCGTTTCTAAATTAAATTAAATATTAATTTTTATTGTGCTTTTTTACATTGATGTTTTTATTTATTTAGTAGATTTTAACATTTATTTCCGTGGATTTACATAGGCAAAATTGGAAGCGGTTGATCGGAATGGACAAACGCCGCTGAATTTAGCTGCTAGGCACGGTTACGCGGATGTGGTGCGTGTGCTTTTAGCTGCCGGCGCACGAGCGGATCACGCGGATTGCGATGGATGGACTGCTCTTAGAGCTGCTGCCTGGGGAGGTCATACTCAGGTACAACTAAAAAAGCTATAATTTCTAACTTTTTAAAAAGAACATGTGTATTATATCTCTTATCATGACAATGACAATGACTGACTAATCAGTTACTGACTAATCGGAAGTTTGCTGTTGAAATCATATAAATAGGAATACAGGTAGTTCTAACAAGTCATCGTTTCAGGTGGTTGAAGAACTTTTGAAACACGGGGCGATGGTAGATTGCGCGGATTGGGATCAACGAACTGCGCTGCGAGCAGCCGCGTGGGGCGGTCATGAAGATATCGTCAAAGCTCTCTTAAAACACGGCGCGGACGTTAACAGAACGGACGATGAAGGTAGAACCGCTCTAATCGCGGCGGCATATATGGGACATAGCGAGATCGTAGAACATCTTCTGGATTATGGAGCTAAAATCGATCATGCTGACAGCGACGGGAGAACAGCCCTCAGCGTCGCCGCACTTTGCGTCCCTGCTAACCACGGATATGCAAAAGTATCGTTATCTTCAGTGTTTGTATTGATTTTTAATTAAAATATATGTTATAAGAAATAAAACTTAAAGATGTGACATTAAGTATTCTTTATCGTAATATAAATATTCATTGGTCGTAGGTTGTTACGATACTTTTAGAGCGAGGTGCTACAGTCGATCATCAAGACAAAGACGGCATGACTCCGTTGTTAGTTGCTGCGTTTGAAGGTCATCGAGATGTTTGTGATTTGCTTCTGGAATACGATGCTGATATGGATCATTGCGACGCCACCGGAAGAACGCCTTTGTGGGCAGCAGCGAGCATGGGACACGGATCAGTCGTGAAACTTTTGCTTTATTGGGGTTGCTGCGTCGATACTATAGACAACGAAGGTAGAACCGTTCTCAGCGTCGCTGCTGCCCAAGGCGGTACGGACGTAGTGAAGCAATTACTCGCTAGAGGTAACGTTGTAAAATTAGTTTATCTGACAAAACGCGCGTTTGAACATGACACGGAAATGTTCAAAGAGACGCAATTGTATGTAAAGGCCTAGATGAACAACACAGAGACAATTCAGGGTGGACTCCTTTACACTACGCAGCGTTTGAGGGTCACATTGACGTTTGTGAAGCGTTATTGGAAGCTGGTGCAAAGATTGACGAGACGGACAATGACGGGAAGAGCGCTCTTATGCTTGCTGCGCAAGAAGGACACACATCGTTGGTAGAAAGGTTGTTGAAACAACATAATGCGCCTATAGATCAACATGCTCACGATGGTAAAACCGCTTTAAGGTACAGAACTACAGTCATCACATTCATAATTCTGCTAAATATAAATATATAATCATATCTAACGGGACATATATATGTGTAAAATTCTACACACACATCAATGTACTTTATATTATCTCTTGTAGACTCGCAGCTCTGGAAGGACATTACGATACCGTGAAGATATTGTTATCTCACAACGCTGATGTGAACGCTAAAGATGCCGATGGAAGAAGCACTCTTTACATACTCGCATTAGAAAATAGATTAGCTATGGCGAGGTTTTTGTTAGAACATGCGAGTGCGGACGTAGAAAGTAGAGATTCTGAAGTAAATAATGTTAATTATATTTAAAGAAATTGGTTATTTAATAATTTATAAAATACAATGAAAATTCTTTTCATATAATATTTGAGAATATTTTACATATATAAAAAATGATAATCAATATACTTTAATATTCTACAGGGTAGAACATCGCTACACGTAAGCGCTTGGCAAGGACACGTGGAAATGGTAGCCTTGTTGTTAACGGAAGGTGGAGCCAGCGTAAACGCTTGCGACAACGAAAACAGAACGCCTCTTCATTCCGCTGCTTGGCAAGGACACGCCGCAATTGTTAGACTGCTCCTGGAACACGGTGCCACTCCCGATCACACTTGCAATCAAGGTGCAACGGCTCTAGGTATATCAGTCATGAATATAATCTAGCGTTGCATCTATGAATAAAATATATATTGATCTTATATAAGAAATGTTTATAAACTATGTGTGATTGTGCAATTTCATAGGTATCGCCGCTCAGGAAGGACACGAACACTGTGTCCGGGCACTTTTAAACCACGGAGCCGACCCGAATCATTCCGATCATTGCGGACGTAACGCGATCAAGGTAGCCGCTAAAAGTGGCCATGACACAGTTGTCAGATTGCTGGAAGAGCATTCTGCCAATCAACGCAGTTTACGACCCGGAATTAATGGAGGTTTGTACTGCCAGTCTTTTTATTGGTCTTTAAATTGAGAAGAGAGCTGCGGAACAATTTATTCTGAAATAATGTTATAATTCTGTATACATTTTTCAGGTGGTAGCAGTAGTGCTACTTCTGTAACATCCAATTCGACGGCTGAGACTAAACCTTCATCGGCAATCTTAAATCCTTTGTCAACACAATACAGTCCAGCAGAATCACCAGACTCGACCAAACGACGCAGTTGCGTCTCTCTAGGCAATAATTCCAGCAATAGCAAATCGAGCAGTAATTTAACCGGCAGCACAAAAAGCGATCAAGGAAAATTCAATCAAAACTCAGTGGTTAACTGCCAGGTAATTAAAGTACGTCACACAAAATATATCATATAACTATTGTATAATTATTTGACAATCAAATCATTTAAAGCGTTCAATAATTTGATGTTATTTTGGTTAAAAGTACAACTACTTGGCTTACTGTAATATTAGTTACCCTCCGAAAAATTGTCAAAAGTTCCATTATGATTTTAGGCACCATTATCTTTCACGCAACAATTACAACAATGTTCAAGAGGAGCTAAGAGTCGGCCACTCAGCAAGTTATTGTCACCTCTGAAAAGCGAACCGCAGAGCCCGATATACGCGTCACCTCCGCATTCTCCGTTAAGCGACAGTCTCATTCCTTACTCACCCACGAACACAAGTCCGCCTAGTGCTCAAACGGCCGCTAACGTGATACAAAGTCAACTGGGCGTGTCGTTAATGACGGGAAATACCAATATTTCGTACAAAAATACGCAAATAGGAGGATACAATCACACACCAGTTATTTATGAGCCGATCAATATCAAAACCGAGATTATCGACAGAAATAACATTGGTAAACCGTTTGACTTGACGAACGAAATGTTGGGTTTGAGCATTGGGAAAGATAAGGAGAACGGGCACGAGGAGAAACGCAATTCAGCCGATACTCATTTCACACGCGACACTCACATGAGAATAATATTAGGAAATAGCGGTGCTGGCGTTGGTAGAAGCGTCAAGCATGCTTCAGATCACACGCCTGGAAGGTAAATAAGATCGATATATATATATATATAAATATATATATAATCAAATATGTAATACAAACATTGTTTTGTATACTAACGTTCCAATTACGTTTATCTCATAGCGCACTATTAACAAATCATCAGCGTAATGATTTTTTGTTTGTTTTGAATTTGAACAAATTGAATTTTGCATAACGCGGTGTTTTTGAAAAATTGTTTCACGTATACGTTATTTACACGACTTATGGCAGTATTTGTTAGATATCACACACAATCATTTACATCTTGCTACATGTATTGTCATCCGATCATCACATGTATCTATGTACATATCACATGTACACGCTATATGTAACTCCATTTTTTCAATTGAAATTTTCAAGCATACGTATTATCTTAATTTTTTCAATGCAATTCTTTAGACTTTGCAGAAATCACAATGGTCGTATAAGGAAGACACACCGCTTCATGAGCGATAGGCTTTCCTTCCTTTTTCAACCCTCTCGAGTGAAAAAAGATAGAATATATAGTCAAGGAGGACACGCGACAATGTTAGATATATATATCATACGCTATGTATTAATTGGTTATTAACATCGTTTATTTAAAATGTATACTATCTGATCAAAACAAAAAGAAAACATTAACGATAAATAACATTTTTTGTTTTAAATCTTTCAATACGTTAAACTTATTTTTTGTTTTCACTTAAAGTTCTTAACATTTATTGAATTTTTCACGTCAACTCTCTTCAACAAAGAAACAAAAAAAAAAAAAATTTTATTACAAACGTTTTATAACGTCACCATATTGTATTTCAGTGCAGGTAATATAAAACCAAAGCGTAATGGCTTGGTGTCTAATCCAGCCATGAGATTAGTAGCAGGCGTTAGAAATGGAATTGAAAATGCCACGAATAGAAATAAGCCTATCACAACGCGCGTAAACGGATTCCAGTGGAAGGCGGAAGCTCGCAAGGAAACACCTTTGTAGGGACAGGTATGTTATCTATTATATCTATATTTTATTAACATTTATACTCACATGTGTGTATGTGTATACACGTACAGTGAATAATATAATTTATCTTTTTTAACAATACACAGGCTATACATTATGGATTACCTCGGCGACGAGTAACGAACTCTTCTCGTGAATGGCGATCTGTCACCAAGACAAAGCGGAAGTCAATAAAAACATTTTTCTCGGTTTATTTGAGCAAAATCAAATTACCTCAAATAAAAAGAAAGAAACAGAAGAAAGAAGATTTATGAATATTCTCTGATAACGTGTTGAAAGCAGAAATCGCGTATAAACAAAACCAAATATTAATTTGCATAGGGAAAGTACGTAGACGTAGATATGTAAACTTGGAAAAACATGACTTTGTATAAATATAACGTTAATGAAGTTATTTACTGATCTCACACTGATGTAGTACATTTATACACGCACATCTACATATAGCATATTCGTACATTGAATATATGTGTGTATGTGTGTGTATACATATACTGTTTATACAGAATATTACAAACGCTGTTCAGTTTCTGAATTACAGATCTATTATTGAGACACGAGTTTCACCGTTTTGCAAAGTTCAGTTTGCATCGATCAAGAATAAAGACGTTATTGCTTACACCGAACTTGCTATAGAGACCTCATCTATTGAAAGAGATGGAACAGCTTTTGGGATATTTTGTATGTGCATACTTACAAAAAAAATATTATTACTAAAATCCTAAAAAAAGAAAAGAGATTTCTCTAGCCGTGATGTTAATGCCAGGTTAGAATAATAAAGTTTAATGATGAAAAAAAATTTTTGAGAAGACTGGATGCAAAGCAGAATGCATATGTGATCTTTTAATGGGTGTAACTTTAAACCGAAGAAATTGTAAAGATATGTATAAATTAATTATATTATAAGAGAAAAAAAAGATAAAAAAAAAAAAAAAGATAAAGTATGATATTACAGACTCATTACAGATACGTAATGTTATGGCCTGAAAAATTGAAGAACGTGTGTAAATATAAATCTCTCGTAATGTCTCACGCAACATATTTATTATATTGTAATAGGTATGAAAAATCAATAAAACTAGGAAATATTACACGTGCAACCGTCATTGACTTATTTCCTGATTGTCACAAAAACCACATTTCGACGTAAGATGCTGATTCTGAGTGATAGCGCGCTGTTAACATTTCAGATAATCGTAAATATACGTCATCCTCATAAATTTGATTTTTTGTCATTCAAGAGATAATGCATGTAATATTTCTTCTCTTTTATATCTCTCGAGATTTATATTAACATAAAATAAATTATTAAGCCTTTACTAAATTTAAATATAAAGTATATAGAAAATTTTATTACATATAATATTATATAATAACAAAGTAAAACTTTAAAAGAATATATCACACAAATTCTTCAAGACATTGGTGTTTAAGCGTCCGTTTCTTAGTGTAGATTCTTGACAATTTTCTAATTATCTTATATTATCCTATTACACACGATTAGTAGAGTATAAGTAGTTTTCAGTTAGCATCTAATCTGACTATCAAAAGAGATATGAAGCGTCCAGAGAGATATGAAGTGTCTCTGAATATCTCGACAACTGATAAGTTCTTCAAACAAGTATTTCGCAAAGTCTTTTCAGATAATATCAATTTTAACACCTTTCTTACTATATTGTACAGTGATACACGTTGTTCTTACTGATACAAGACAATGGGCAAATTACTGTTTTTTGTGCTAAAACATAAACTCATTATATCAATAATAATTGGTGTGGCTATTGGAATAACATGCGGTATGAGTTTTAAGCTCATCAAGAAATCGTGGTCTGAACGAGAAATTATGTATATCAAATTTCCTGGAGAATTGTTTCTCAGACTGGTGAACTGTTTAATATTACCAATTGTTACGTCTAGTATTATAAGTGCTACTTGTAATCTCACCAAGTCCGGTAAGCTCTTAAAATTAATTTTTTTTTAAATATTTAGATAGAAAAGTATGTCTTAAAACTTATTACGTAGGACGTATTGGTTTAATGGCATTATACTATTACTTAACGACTACCACGATCGGAATAACATTGTGTGTTGTGCTCGTTCAGACTATTCGGCCGGGCGAAGTAACAAGAGTTGAAAATGTTACAATGCCAGTGTCCGCAAGAACTTCTATGACAATAGATACTATATTGGATTTGATTCGGTAATTAAACTATTCATTCAAAAATATATTTCTTCAAGTATATTATTTCTTTTTCTTATCATTTTTTGCAGTAATGTATTTCCCGAAAATATAATAGATGCATGCATGTATCAGGTATATGTTTATATTGTTATACACAGTTTAAATCTATAAAATAAACTATCTATAAATATACGTGTGAAAAAACTGCGATACTTATAAAAAAATATATATTTATTTGTTCTACAGACTCAAACCGTTTTAGAACAGCCACCCAATGCATCCGCAGGTACATATATATATATTAAAATTTATCTGAACTAAGCAAGAGACAAAAATATAAAGTTTACTCATGTTTAGAAGAAAAAGTGATTGCAGTTTGCAACAAAACATCTTGACTATTACGAAGTTAAATCTTATTTTAATTTTGTGCAACTTTTATAAATGAAGATGTGTTAATTGCAGTGCCAATAAAAGAATGGATTGTAACAAGTAAATACGTGAACGGAACAAACGTGTTAGGTTTAGTATTTCATAGTTTATTACTGGGTGTGGCAATTGGACAATTAAAGATCGAAGAAGGAAAACCATTATCAAACTTTTGTACTTCTTTTGCTGACACCATGTTGATTATTATGACATGGATAACAAAGTACGTTGCGTATTACATCATATTATTAAAACAAAGTACAAGTTGTATAGTCAAACTTCAAAGTGAAAATTGATCTCTTGTGATTTAGAGCAGCACCAGTAGCTGTACCGTTTCTCATTGCTGGTCGAATTTTAGAAATCGAGGATTTTGGCAATACGCTGAGTCATTTAGGATTTTATGTCTTAACAGTGTTTATTGGTCTGATAACGCAGGGATTTATAATATTACCATTTCTTCATTGGATAATCACGCGGAGATCATCATACAAAATTATATCTAAACTCGGTCCGTCTTTTGCAGCCGCCATAGGAACATCGTCGAGGTAATACGAAATAGAAACTTAGATACGAAATCTAAAACTTAAAGCTTCTAGTTTACTCTCACGAAATAATCAAATTTCAGTACTGCTACAGTTCCACACACAATTAGAAGTTTGGAAAGTTTAGGAATAAATTCCGAAGTAACGAAATTTCTTATTCCAATCGGAGCAGCATTAAATTTAGACGGAATAGCGTTGTATGAATCTATCGGAGCGATATTTATTATACAATTACGTGGTTTGCAATTTCCATTGTTTAAAATAATAATTATCAGGTATTTTTTAACAAATAACCAACATATTAAGATTAATAAATTCTTAGAAGAAGAGATATTCGCGAATATGTAAAGAAATATATAACATTTTAATATCTATATATTTGATAATTAAAATTTATTTATAATTTTAAACAATATCTACTGTTTTTATATATAGTATTACATGTACACTATCGTGCGTGGGTTCCGCTGGCATACCCAGTGGTGGTTACATGATGTTGATAATGGTGTTGAATTCTCTAGATGTACCAGTTGAAGATGTTACTTTAATTATTGCTATCGATTGGCTTGTGTAATTATATCGTGTTTTTATATAAATTATTATTATTTAAACTATATTTACGCACATATAATACAGATTTATGAAAAAAAAGATATTAGCTAAAAACACTAAGTAAAAAAAGAATTTGTTATTTTTCAGTGATCGTTTCAGAACAGCAATTAATATCATAGGTGATGCATTGGGTGCGAGTATCATATCTCAATTTTGTGAAATGGATATGGAAGAAGAGGAAACGAAGAGATTGTCTGTAGAAAAAGCGATTTGAAAAACCAAACATAGCAAATGTTTCTAAAGTAGGCTATAATAATTTATAAATCAAAGTAACAAAAGAATAGCTATTAAAAGGGGAGAGAAATGCTTAAAATAGTATAAGAAATATTTATTTCTTTTGTATACAAAAATAAAGAAACTTGAATAAAATTTACTTCACTTGATGTATCAAAAATGTATCATATAATAATTAACGTTGCTTGTGCCATGCAAGAAATATTTGCGTAATTATGCATGATGGAGTATGTGTGAACTCCGCCAGTATAATTACGGATTAATAATATAATTTATATCACTAACAGTTTTTAAAAAAGAAAACTGTATATGAAAAAATATTTGAGCTATTTATATATAAATAAGACATGTATATCTATCTCTAGATATGTATATCAAATAAACATATCTATAAAACAGTTTTAGTATTAGTATATAATAGTTTCAGTATATAAAATAGTTTTGGTATTAAAGAATTCTGTGTTAGTTTTTTACGAGTGTTTTTCTTTAAGTTTGACAATTACACTTTTTACTTCTGTGTACGCGTCAAGTCCGTATTCTCCGAGCTCTCTACCTTCTCCAGACATTTTATAGCCACCAAACGGTATTTGAGAAGACATAACATTGTATGTATTGACCCTATATAACAAAATTAACGAAAAAATGATACTAAGTAAATTTTTTTCTTTAGAAAACTCGCAATGCGTTATACTTAAAATATTCCCAAACAACTTACCAAACTGTACCGGCGCGAAGACCTTGTACAATGTAATTTGCTTTGTCAATATCTTTCGTGAAAACTGCAGCAGCTAATCCGTAATCAGTGTCATTAGCACGATCGATAACTTCGTCCAAATCATCGAACTTCAGGATTTGTTGAACCGGACCGAAAATCTATCATAGAAAATTGTTGTGAATATAAGTCAATTTGTTATAACATTAATTTTTTTATTAATTACACTTGTTTGTAATACTTACTTCTTCTTTGGCTATGGTCATATCATCTTTAACATCTGCAAATACTGTTGGAGCGACATAATATCCTTTGTCACCGATGCGCTCGCCACCTATTAGCAAATTAGCACCTTGTTTTTTACCAGAGTTTATCAAGTTCATTATTTTGTTCAGTTGCTCTTCATCAATCTGAGCAAACAAAAATCGTATTAATTACAATTGATCGACATCATTGTAAAATCCATGATAAAATTAAATAACATACCTGCGGACCATGTTCGATTTTTAAATCGAACGGATCTCCAACAGTTCTAGCTTTAGCGCGAAGTACACTTTTTTCCACGAATTCGTCATAAATGTTAGACTGAACGAACGTTCTGGATCCTGCGCAACAGCATTGACCCTGATACACAATTTAAAAGTACTTTAAAAAAAGGAGACATTATTTTCAAATGAAAAGAAATCTACACACGAGGAAAAATTACCATATTAAAGAACAATCCAAAATGTGCTGTTTCCACTGCCTCATTCATATCAACATCTTTAAGAATAATATTAGGAGATTTTCCGCCTAACTCCAGTGTGGTCCTCTTCAAATTGTGCATAGCAGCAGTTTGTTTTACCAATTTGCCAACTTCTGTGGAACCCGTAAATGCAATCTTGTCAACTTTATTATGAGCTACTAGCGCTGCTCCTGCGCTACCGTAACCAGGAACCACATTGACCACTCCATCAGGAAATCCGGCTTCCTTAGTCAATTGTGCCATGTAAAGAGCTGTTAATGGAGTCTGTTCCGCAGGTTTTAAAACTACGACATTTCCTGAAGAGAATAAAGTAATTTACAATTTACAAACACAGAGAACCAACTCCAAATGTATCATAAACAAAATATATGTGGCTACCTGTCGCTAAAGCCGGTGCTATTTTCCAGGCCATCATCAATAATGGAAAGTTCCACGGAATAATCTGACCGCATACTCCTACTGGTTCATGTCTAGTGTAGCCAAAGAAGTTTCCATCTATTGGTACGACTTTACCATGCCATTTATCAGCCCATCCTGCATAATATCTCAGCACATTAATGCTGAAGGCTAAATCCACATTATATGCAAATGCATAAGGCTTGCCGTTATCTAAAGTTTCTAAGGACTAAAATATAATACAAATAAGTAATTTCTTGTTTTTAAAGTCAAAGAAACAAATATATTTTATACAATTTTTTTTTTATAAAAAGCGCGGTTCTAAAAAGTTTTTCTTCTAATATTTCTTTCGTATTATACTTTACTGCAGCATATGTTCGATTTTGCTCCAACAGATCTGCCAATTTGTGTAAAAGGAGTCCTCTTCGAGAGGCGTCCATTGTTCGCCATGGTGAACGTCTTCTAAAAGCCTTGTTAGCAGCCAGCACAGCAGCATCGATATCTGCACTATCGCCTTCTTGCACATCGGCAATTATTTCACCTGTAGCGGGATTAACCGTAGGAAATGTTTTACCAGATTTTGATTTGTGCCATTCATTATTAATAAATATCTGCAGCAAAGTAAAAAAAACATCTTTTATGTAATATAAAATATATTGGAGATACATGTTAAAAAGTGTAAGAAGTAAAAATGTTTATAAGCAATGTATATTTTTACACAGAACAAAACTTCCATTAGACATCAACAGCTCTAATCTAATAGGTGGCAATATCTAATAAAATTTTTATTCTGTGTGAATCGTATGTTGTAAGCTAGACTAGGTAATTCAAGTTTTAAAAAAAAAGTTGTAAAACAGCAAACTTGGGGATATATTAAAACCTAAATTTAACGTAAGTTATAAATTATTATTTAAAATCTTATTTTGAAAACATATCAGTTGAGTATATAAAAATTTAATTTCTTGAAATAAGAAAAATAGTGAAAGTAACACAGCAATATATAGCTATAGCTTGATCAAGGTCACTTGTGGCATGTTTCATATTCATGATAAGATGTGATAATATATATAATATATAATTATATTATATTTCAGCCTATATTTTATTATAGTTATATTTAAATAAGAAAATTAAACTAAAATTAGTTACTGAGTAATGTTGACAATAAGCATATCTAAACAGTTATTTTATTCACTTTTTACCTAGAAAAAATATACATAATATAAGTTTTTGATTAATTTACATACAAATACTTAATAATTGAATTTACAATCGTTTTTGAAAGCACATGTTTTTCTATTATAAACAAGATTACAATATTATAAAAAGTCGTTATAATAAAAACACGTTCTGTCTGCGGACGTTATTATAAAGTGGTCGATCAGTACGAATTAAATCGCAAAATTAAAGAAGTGATAACATATGACCACGTAATTATAATAATAATAATAATAATAATAATAGTAATAATAAGAATCATAAAACAGAAATATTCACGTTTATTCTAAAGAAAATGTTTTTAAAATTACAAAATCATCTTTTTCTCAACTCTAATTCTTATATAAAACTTTCTTTCTTAATACTCTGTTTTTATATTCATATAAAATCCATTGCTGGAAATATTTTACATCGTCACGTCCGGAATTATAGAATGACAGTTGATACTGTAAACTGTAACGCTTCTTGTTGTCTTTACACACACCATTGTTGGAGTACGTGTCCAAGTGTATACTGTTGTTCTCTCTTGTTTTCTTTAAATACATTTTTTTATACTTACGCCAGTATATAGAATCGGCGGATTCGTATTCGGCATTGGCAAGGCAGCTGTCGAATAACATCGAAGATGATGGAATTTGCTCAACACACGCAGCATATTAACGAGCACAAGTGTCTTCCCACAAGCAGATACAGAGAATGATGTGTAATAACAATTTGCGATGTTAAAAACGTTGCTTGCTACTCTTCTCTTAAGATGCGTTTGCTTTGAGTCTATCTTTGTTCTGCATTTAAAGATGTAGCGCAAGCGCATAAAATGTATCCTTCGGTACTCTTAGGATGCGTCCGCTTTTGGTGTTTTAAGCGTCAATCCGTCTTCATTAAATGTAGAATAAAGATAGAATGACGCTCAAAGCCCGCGCGTGTGAGCGATCAAAGCAAACGTATCTTCAGTCGCACCTTTCACTACTTTTGCTATTTTCTGATTGCAAATCGGAGACGTCGGAACGATCTTTCTTATCTAGGAAGTTTCTCGACGTTTCGGATTTGCAATCCCAAACGCAATTACTTACTAATGAATCGCGCAATCTTCCACGTGGTAACGTGCGCGCTCTAGATCTTTTTTTAGGTATTTGATATTATACCGTATCTGTTTCTTACGCAAAAATGTTCACGGTTGATAATAATATCCGATAAATAAAGGAATAAGCTTAGTAAGATATTTTGCAATTGCAACAGCTTTGTTGGACAAGTCATATTGCAACTACATGTTAATAAAACACATAAAATATATACATATAGTATAAAGCAAATTGTTTTTCTCAATACAGACACGTAAATCAATTAACATTCAGATTATTTGAATTACTTAACATTTTTATTTATTTTTACATTTTTAGTTTTTATGTTTTGCTTTGCGTTAAAAATTACATGATTGTATTTATTAATATACATAGGTTTCAAAATTCACTGCCAGCACTAAAAATCTATAATTTAGACATATAATTTATATATTATATATATTTATATATTATATGTATTTTTACTGACAATGAGTTTGGAAACAGTCATAATAAGAACAAAATACGACAGAGGTTTGCTTATCTTACGTCGTACAAACTTGCATGTATATAACAAAGGTTTCCTCTTTATTCCCCTCTTTGGCACAAGTTATGTAAACCTACTTAACACATCTATAAGATTGCATTCGTTTTATCTGTGTATGGTCACGTGCGATTATCGATAATCAAAAGACGAGAGGAGACCGTGAAGAGCAAATTACTGTTCGTAAGAACGCAAAATAAGCGAAATAAACTCTGTTGATATACAATTAAAAGAAAACATTCACTTTGATAAATGTTTAGAATACAGTTTGCTCGTGTACTGACTTATCAGTGCACAAGTTTATTGCGCGTATATGTAAAAGCTCAAGTAAATTGGAAAAAAATATGCACATATGTATTCCTCTGTCATTTGTCGTTTGACACTATCTGTCTTATTTGAAAAGTTAATAAATTCTCCAGAGAGAGAATATTTACAATATAATCTTTTTTAAAATAATTTTATTTGACTTTAGCAGCTTTGTATCGTACAAGTCAAGTGTGTATAATTCTACACTCGTTCAATTAATAAGATAATTAGGAGTGTAAAAAAAAGAAAGAATTATATACGTACTATGTTTTATAAAATGGAAAACACTTATAGCTGCATGTAGAGATTTTATGTATAAAATTATTCTATATATTACAAAATCTAGAAAAATCGGCACTCTTGAAAAATAATTTGTAATTGTCGAGCGTGTTCTAAACATTTATCTCGATTTTCGTGTATACTCGCACTTATCGTTCTTTGCAGAATCGTAACATTTTACAAAGCACAATTAATGACTCTTTTTTCTCTTTTTAGGTTCTTGCTTTCCTTCTGCCGTTTTTTCACGACTTCTTTTCTGCGGTTTTGCGGTATTCGTAGACTCATTATGTAAATCTCCATTTTGATAAACGTCCGTAATATTTCCATTTTCCGGTAAGTTGACATTACTGAACTTAAACAGCTCTAAATTTTCAGACATAGTTTTTGCGCGTAATTCACGCGCTTCTTTTTTCAATAATTGCGTCTCTCTTTTTTGTTTATTCTTGTTTTTTTTCTTTTGCGTTTTATTATTTGCCGTTTGTTCTTCTTTTTCTTCTTCCTCTGAATCACTTGTTTTTCCATTTTGAGATGTAACATTATTCTGTTTGCCGTTACTTTCCGGATCAATATCAGTCGAATTATTTACCTCGGTCTTGTTAATCATTAACGGCCTAGCGAAAAAAAATTCTAATATAAGAAAACGTTCTTGTATCAAAAAAACACTATAAGTAAGTCAGAGCGAGTGAGTGAAAGATAGTAAGAGAGAGAGAGAGAGAGAGAGAGAGAGAGAAACTCACACAGATACTTTTTCTTATACTTACACATTTGTTGGTGCACCTATTTTTACTGCCAATCTGTTATATGCATTTTTCGTGTCCCTAGAAAGAACATTTCTACTTTTGTATGTTGTTAATGCCGCTTTCACAGCTTCCCAATTCCATGCTTCTGGCAAATGATTTGTGTGAACAGCACGCAACAATATTAAAAGATGACCAATAAACTTCTGCAAAACTTTTTTCTGTACGCCAGTGCCGTTGCACGAAGCGACTTGTCCGTTATCGCTTGCATACGAATCACTTGACTCTTTGAACGTGTCTATGATGTTTTTACACAGCGTTTTCTCTAATTTTTTTCTCTGGTCGATATACTTAGTAGAATCTATATGAAGTAATCGATTATTATTATATAAAATTAATAATAACTCAAGTGCTTCATTCCTGCGGAAATATCGAATACTGCTGTCAAAAGCAAAGTTCACCTAAGAGAGAAAAAAGCAGTTTTTATAAGAGCAAATATATAAAAATATTAAAATATCGCGGTATTTTAAATATACATACCAATAGAGATGCCAAGCGCCAATTATCTTCCCAGCACAACTGCAATACATTCTTAAATAATACGGACGAAAGTACAAAGTCTCGTTTTTTAAAAAACGCGGTTAAATTCTCGCCGTAAATTTCAATAATATTTTCAGTGGATAAGTTAGCTTGTTGCGCACATCTCACAACAAATGTGCAACACTCTGCCAATTTGTCACTTATTTCTTGACACACCAAAGCGGAACGATCTCCTTTCTCGAGTAAACGCTTCAAGAAACAAATTATATTGATTTCATTATTTATCGAAGAGTCAATCAACGAACTTCAAAGCATTCAATTGTTGCGTAAATAATTACCTTTAACACCGTTGTTATCAAGTTATCATCCACACTTGTTGTATCTTTGAATTTTTTCACGGTTGATAATTTTTTCAAACAACTCCGTACTCTATGTTCAAGCGGTTTCTGGTGCGGATCCTTTATACAGAATTCAAGTAAATTGAAAAGCGGTACGATCAAATCCAGAGTGACCGCCATAGATGGACAAGTTTCCAAATAAATGTCCAACAAATCTATGACACGAATTCTGAAATGTGTCAATGCTTGATTCGTCTTTCCTTGTTTTTTAGAACGCGCTTTTCTGTTTTCTCGTAAAATTTTAAAAGCCGCCGCTAACGATTCATCCAGTCTCTTGCCTTCTTCTTCTCCTATTTGATCGACGTCGATATCTTCATCATCGGTTTGAGTTGCTGCATCACCTAAAGCTTGACGTACTGCCATTCTTAATTTATCATTTACTGTGTCGTCTTCATCCTCATCACTGTCGTTTTCATCTACTTCATTCTCAGATTCGGATTCACTTACTTCCGAAACTTCGTTTGAAGTGCTTTCTTCTTGCTCATCATCATCATCATCATCATCATCCGATTCGCTTTCTATGCTTGACGAATCTTCATCATTATTTTGTTTCATAGTAAGTAGATTCTGATCATTTTGTACATTTAGTACCTAAAAATATAATGTATTTCCATAGTTTCGTTATCAAATTAATAAAATTAATTATTTTTGTCGCACTAGCATATAATGTTAAAAAATATAAATTGATTAATAACTTACAGTTATTATTTGATAAACAGCGGATGGAGTCAAATAAGGAGAAATATGTGGAAACACACAGCGAACTATTGAGCGCAACAAGTGATTGTCTCTAGACAAAAGAGACAACAAGAGATCCACTACTACTTCAACCCATTCCGGTTCCTCTTCTGCTGTCGCGTTATTCAACTTCTTACGTTTCTTTGACTTTTTAATTGATCTTTCGTAACAACATTGAAGTTCGTTAACCGACATGATTGCCATTTCAGGATCTGAGAATAACTGTAGACCCATGTGTAAGTTCATTGTATGAAACAAGACGTCAGCATTCTTCGTACTCTTCTTTAATTTTTCAATCATATCTATTACTCGTTTCCAAGCATTGGCTGCTTCATCGTTTAACGACGATCTTAACTGTATTATTTCATTTGAAAGCTTCGAATTTAAATCCTGAACAAGTAAATCCAACAGATTTCGGGTGTCATTCAACTTGGGTAATTTGTGATCCAAGGCACGGTAAAATGAGTCTTTAAATTGCGCTGCAAATAATATTTATACGTTAACTGTATACACAAACAATAATAAAAACAATATGAGATACTTACAAGCTAATTCTATTCCAACATTTGGCATTTCACATAATCCGTAGCTAAACAAAAATTTTAGTTGTTCAAGTCTCCAATTATGATCCATAAGTGTCTCTCGATGACCCATTAATCTAAATTAACAAAGAAATATAACATTATATATAGTAATCATATTATTTTTAATTACGTGCTTATTTTAATCATTTTAGCTTTGCATTTACTTAGTCAATAATTGTGCTGCATAACTTCGCTCAGCATTTGTCCATATTTTCGACCTGGTATCTTTTTTATTCTTTAAAAGCTTGTTTTCTATAATATCTCTATACAATTCGCACAATTTTTTGATACCATCTAGTCTTAAGTTTCCTGTAATTATCTGAATCACTTTTGTGCCTGTTTTCTTTTCTATCATTAGATCACCTGGATGCAATATGAGCGATTTTAAAATACTCAGCTGTGTCTTTGTTTTGACATCTTTGTCACTTGTAGCAGACGCAACCATATTTAAAATCTCTCTGATTCTTATTAAAACTTTATCGTTATTATTCTTTTTACAACTAGAAAATTTGCTTAACATGTATTGTAGCAGATTTGGAGTTAATAACAATGGAATTGAAGTTTTATTTGTTTCATTCAAAAGTACGAGTCGTACGATTTCTGTAACAATGCATTCATCATTTGCTGATGGTTTTGCAAATATTTTGTCAATGACTTGCCAGAACTCTGGCAAAAATTTACTTGACACCAACTTTCTACAGAATAGTTTAAACACCGGATGATGATAAGAAACAATTCCACATGGACTCTAAATAATAATAAAACAAAAATTACACAATATGACAATGTGCAAACATAACTAAATGGTTATATTGGTTTTTATTCTCATGAGATAATCATTAGCATTACCGTTAAAAAGCAGACTATTTCTTCCATGGACTCTCTAGCAATAATATCTTCCACACCCAAGTGCTCTTTCAGAAACTCAGAAACTAATGATGAATGTTTGTCTCCAACAACTAGAAGCATGTAAAATGTATCCAGTGTATATTCAGACCATGGCTTGCTAAATTCTTTTTTAATAAAAGGCCAAACTGCCTTTTCCATAGACTTGGTATCAAGCTGGATAATAAATTCATTGAGAAACACAACAGAAATTAACAACAGATAGCTACGTTCCTTGCCGGCATTTAAAAGAATTTTTACAATTTGTTGTTGAATTTCAACAGGATTTTGAGCAAGCAACTTAGATCTTATAAGTGCACCACACAATAGTATACGTCCTGCATATATGTCAGCATTTTCCTACAACAGAGAAGTTTAAATTCCGCATTCTCAAATTTAAAAGACAAGGATAGTAACAATAAAAAAAAATGACAATAAAAATCTTACACTTTTTGAATTACTGCCTGCTGGATGCAATTGAGTATTCATTAAGGACAAAAGTTTTTCTACTGAAGTTTCAAGATGTAATATTAACAAACTTGTCAAAGTACTATAAAACCCTTTTCTTCCAAACAGGTTTGAACCTCCTAAACCACGCACCAGTCTTACAAGTGCAAAGTCAAACTCTTTATTGTCATCTTGATTCTGTAAAGATAAACACACCAATGCTGCTCAATCTGTTGCACAAATGTATGTACATATATCTAGTATGAGAGCTTTATTTTTTTCTTAAAAAACATAAATTAAAAAAAAGTAGTACAACATTTAAGGTTATTAACTTACTGTGTTTTGACATAAATTACTTAGCAACGCGACCCCGGCATCTAATCTCACGGAATTGTTGTCACTTCTCAGTTTATTGAAATTATCAAATATAGTAGAACTCATTTTGCTAATTTCCAATCGCTGATGATCATCTGAAACTGTATCTCAAACCACGTCCTCTCTACCATGTGCACGTCGCGCGGTCTGTTCATTAGAGCTGCCATCTTGATTTTCCAAACATTCTGGAAGACTACACTAATCAAGTTAACATATGAAACAAAAGCGTCAGTGTGTGTAATTGAAAATTGTACATAATTCTTTCTAATTCTAAAAAAAAACCAAATATTAAAGAAACAATTAGAAAACTATTATTCAAAGTCATGCGTAATCTTTTAGAAGAGAAACTACCATTGCAAATGTGCGTGATACATTCTTTTGCTTTATCACACACACACACACACATTGCATTTGAAAAATACACTTTTGTGTATATAACTCATGTATACGTAATTTTGCGATTACGATAGTAGTGTGCGATCCACAAATAGATCTACGAAAAAAACTTGATTTGAACACAAATTTGCGCACTCGCGGAAAGTATCGAAGCGTGACGTTATTAATAAAAAAACAATATTAAAAATATAATCCAAACAGAAATTACTGAGAGAAAATTATTTACGACAATCTTTTCTTCCATAAATGTTCTCAATATGATATAGAATATACTTTATAATTACAATAAAAGAAAGTGAAAATTGAGGAGCGCAGTTGGGACATTTTTTTACTGGTGCGTATACGTCGCTGCACACACGTTACGCCAATCGCGTGTCGAATTCGAGAGAAGCCGTGCAAAGCCGTGTTGCTATATACGTACTGCTTACGTTGAACGCGCGATTGGCCGATTTTTCGTGTGTACACACACGTACATACATATATATGCATTTACAACGCGTTACGCGTTCGCAAAGCGGCAGACAGCTCGCTGCATAAACTCTGTATTCGTACTCGGTGTCACGTGTCATAATACGTGCCAAAATTATCGGTTTAATTAAGTAAAATTTGCTCGGTGTGCACGGTCTTTCGTCGATAAGCTCGTTCGGTACGTGCTATGTTGCATATACGGTGACTGCTTCGACTCACGCGGTCCCGGTCAGTTTCGTGTATTCAATATGGCAGGTCGAGGTCCTTACGACGATTCAAGGCAAGTATCGGGACTATCTTACGTTTGTGACACGCAATCACGAGAATTCACGAGCGCGGTATGCACGCGATGCGTAAACAGTGCGTAACGGACGTCGAGGATGTACGTGTTTCCTTGCGCGAACGATTCCGCATCGCGGCTTTAAGGTTAAGTGGCGATTGCGAGTCCAACGCGGTGCAACATCTTGCGAGATTTCGACGACACGCGGCCTTTTATTTTGGCCGGTCGAGGCTCGCTTGTAACATGTACGATTTGTTGTGTCACGGTATTACGTGACACAACAAAATGATTCCGAGATCTCGGAAACGCATATGTACTGCATATGACGCGTGCAAGAGTTGTCTCGTGACAATAGCAATCGAACGTGTGCAATGCGATCCGCGGACGCGTGCAGTCGGGAGAAATTGTTAAGTTTATATCCTTGTACATTCAGAAGACTTTTTTTTTATCTCAAGTTACACTGATGTAACACAACGTTCTTCATCCTTTTCAGTTTAAGAAACGCACAACAGATGCAATAATATTAAGGGAAGATGAAAAGAGTGTTTGATAAATGTTCAATGATTTGAAAATGTATTGGGGTCTCTGTAATGTTGGATAAAATTTATTGTTATATAAAATAGATTAATAGATTAAAGTAGATATAATAATGTTCCACATGTATGTCAAAACTTTTATATGCCTGAAAATTATCCAAAACTCACAAGAAATATATTAATATATGTTTTATCTAAAAGAATAAATATATTTCTGTGTATGTGTGTCTATTTAGAGATTATTCCACTGGTCATCGAAGTAGAAAACCCTTACCAACAGAACCACCCTATACAGCATATGTGGGAAATTTGCCAAATGGAATTGTACAAGGGGATGTTGATAAAATTTTCGAAAAACTTAATGTCAAAGTTATCAGATTGGTTAAGGATAGAGATACTGACAAGTATGTATACTAATTGTAAAAGAAAACTATATAATATACATTAATTGGAATTTTCTAATCTTTCATCATTTCATTCATAGATTTAAAGGCTTCTGTTATGTGGAGTTTGAAGAATTGGCCGATTTGGAAGCAGCACTTGAAATGGACGGTGCTGTCGAAGTCGATAAATGTCTAATTAAAATTGATGTAGCGGAAGGAAAGAGAAACGATCGAGGTGGTGGCTTTGATAGGAGAGGTCGTGCCGGTGGTGGAGCCGGTGGCGGCGGCGGCGGTGGTGGTGGTGGTGGTGGTGGTGGCGGCGGCGGCGGCGGCGGTGGCGGCGGCGGTGCCTTCAAGGGAAGAGATTCTGGCCGTGGATATGGTGACGACTTTGATAGCAAAAGAGATACGTATTCCAGTAAGCATTTGATATGTATAATATATAATAGAAAAAATGCTAATGATAATAATAAATAAGAGATACATAAAATTATAAATTTTGTAGAATACGCGCAAAAAATAGTAAAAGACCATGATATAAAAAAAAGTACGCACTAATTTCACACCACTAATGTTTCAGTGATTAAATATGTTTTTCTTTTTGTTTAATCTTTTTCTGTTCAAGTTTTATTATTAATTGTACTTTTATGTTTATTAAGGAGATAATTTTGAAATCTGTTTTGTGATACAATAGGATATACCGATAGAAGCTCACATGGAGCTACCAGACAAAGTAATGATAGATGGGATAGTAGAAGTAACAGAGGAAACTATGGTCAATTTAATGAAGAAACAGGTGGAAATCGCGATTGGTCGCGAAGTACATCTGGTAGATCGTACACTAATAAACCTCCACTTCGTGGAAGTTCCGATAGAAGACCTTATCATGATGACTCTTATTATAAAGACGCCCCTGCTCCAGGTATAATGCACATATATGTTATATAGGTAACAAAATTTATTTAAAATAACACTGATTTACTCTTTTAATGTACGATATTTATTTCCAGACACAAGTGGAAGGAAACGTTTAGAACTAAAACCAAGGACGGTAAAAGAACCTGTTAACGCAATTGCCGAATCGAGTAAAACAAGTTCGATTTACGGAGGTGCAAAGCCTCGAGAAGAAAAATTGAAAATGTTGGACAAGTAAACCGAACGATATCATCAATAATCCCGACTTCCCTGGTGTAAAGGGAAATAGGAGAGAAATTATTGTTGATAACATTTTAAATTCATTGAATCTAAGATTCCCTTATAATTCCCTATAAAAAAAAAACTCTAGTGATGATTCTCTGCAACTATCAGGAAGGATCGCAATATCCTTTTTTTTTAATTCTTACAACGAGTAGAATGTTACTCACAAGAAAACCAAAATGTATATGCTACACCGACATAAATCTATTTACAGTTTTCTTCTGAGTTTTTTTGCGTATTTTTAATCAAGAATAAACATTTTTCTTCTAATATCTTTTGTATTTAAATTTAACTTCTCTCTATTCAAAAGTGAAAATAGAGTACTTGTAACTACGATATACATAAGAAGATGTGTGTATGCACGACGCATGCTCCAAATAGTGATAGCAATTTATATACATAAACGATGATTGTTAAGAAGCTAACGCAACTGAGTACATTTTAATACTCGTGTCAATTTAAATGTTGGGTTTTGTGTCTGTAATAATAATAATAATATATTGAGGGTATATGTACAAAATATTACAAATATAAAATGTGTCACACAGCGCATGTATATTTCATCTTATGCTAGAGAATATTTTTTATCGGATACTTGAGAAAAGAAACTATATAGCTCGTGTTTAGTAAGTACAAAGTGATGACCACACACTTGATTTCGTTTTCCTTTTCGTAGAACGTTTATGTTTCATCATATGCCGATCATTGTGTACCGACCGTTTGTTGAGAGATCATACGTTTGTTGTAATAATAGTATACATAGAATTGTTTAATATCGCTAATTATTATTTTTTTTTTTACATCGGTATCTCAAGTATAATAAACTGAAAAATGTAA
>QVNW01000281.1:0-74844 GCA_014825475.1 Pseudomyrmex flavicornis
TCGCGCGTTGTGGAAACTCCACCGGAAAGTCCGAAAGTTACGGGCTCGTCTTCTATCATAACGAAACTACCCTTCGAAAATATTAGACGCGTATTCTCTCGAACGAGACTTCACCAACGAGTTTCGATGTAATTTAAAAACATTTTTTACAGTTTTTTGTGCTTTTATTAGAATTATTAGAATTTTGTGCTTTTATTAGAATAATTGCCATAAATCGTGCAAAATTGATATGTTCGAAAATGCGTCAGAATTTCATTTGTTGAAATATTTGGAAAGAATTTGCGGTCAGAAAACCGCTGGTGAATTTAATCGCACGTTTATATCACGCTCGATATCACCAATTACCCGATCCTCTCGCGATTTCCCAAAAACGCGAATTTGCGAATTGGATTTTTGTTACTTGCATAGCACGTAGCTCGCAGGTATAATAACGCGAGTCAAGCTCAAAAAGGCAACAAAAATAACTCCGAGGTCCCGATAGGTGATGATGGGATATTTTTTTGTTACCCGAAAACATTATTTAAACTTTTGCACTCTACTCCGCCGCTGCTGATATCAATTATTTGCGTTAGCAAATTCCACGTAACTTGTTGAACGCAGTGTGTGTCGTATGAAAGATAAATTTTTAATTGTTTGCTGCGTTGTTTCACGTTGTTTCTGATAAATCAAAAATCAATTCAAAATAACTTAATTTGTAAAATGTCCGTCTTAATCTATTCAGTAATCGCTTTCGATAACTTTTAGCCGACCTCGGAAATCGTATTATACGCGAAATTGATAAACTCCAGCATCAACGAGCGAACTTAATCGCGACGACGGATATATCGATCTCGCCGAAGCGGGAAAAAGCGTGAGGAAGCGAGCAAACCGCGTGGGGAGGAGGAGCAAAAAAGCCGAAACCGGTGGAGGAAAGTGCCGTTCGGGATCGGCGGGTATCGCGTGTGTGCCACCGGACTTGGGTGCAAAGTGCATTAGCACGGAAAGTCCGAGCGAAACCCGCAAAACCGACACGTCGCAATACCGCGCGCTCGTGGCTTCGCGCAAAAAGTCGCGGAAACTCCGAACTGGACGACGATAAGAAGTATCGGTAAGGGTTGACGAATGAAGGCGTCTAACCGAGGGCGGCTTAATCGTTCGCCCATTTTACGTTCCCGGTGCAGTGTGTATCACGGACTTCATTATCCCGCACACAGACTAAATTCGGCAATGTGTCCCAGTTCGCGTCGTAATCCCGTCCAAAGTGACGACTGCTGTACTCCCCGAATTGCGTATGTACGTTTACGTCGCGGGATGTTTCGAGACATAATGGAATGAAGAGCTTAATCATTTCTCTCTCTTCGCGTGTGATATGTCCCCTACTTACTTACTCAAAGTACCGCTCGAGCGGCAGAGACAAGTTGCAACGCGGCGGCAGAGATTTTGGAATGTAACGTGACAGTCGCCTGGCAAAGGCCTTCCCCGGATCTTTAACCGTAATTGCTGCAACTACTCTGACACTTGCCAGACTAACTTAGTAAATTCCCAAATCCATGTAGGCCTTTAAAGGGATAATCTAGACATCTGTCTTCCGAAAGTTCAGGTGAAGCGCGCGACTATTTACCAGAGAACTCGAAACGTAAAAGATTATATGAAATAACTGATTCAACGTTTCGCGCGAGACATATAAATGGAATTGCTCAATTCAATGGAATTGTTAAATTCATCGCATGTCATATTTATTTTAACACATTGAGCGCCAGCCCCGCGATAATGCGTACCCAGAATCTCGCGTTTTCGCGGGGCCGGCGCTCAATGTGTTAATAAACAAGAAAATATTAAAAAAAAAAAACTGTTTCAATTATAATATCAATCACAAAGAAAGTAGCGCGGTATATTTTTTAATCTCGAATATATCTCTTAAAGAAAGCGGATTATTGACAAAGAGTAATTAGTGATCACGCGATATCTTTCTTCGAGAATATAACGCAACGCGGAGCAAAAGCCAGGCGGCGGAGAAGGACGACGGGGCCGTGGAGGAAGAAGAAGCGGTCGCGGATAAGCGGACGAGCAACGTTGCCGCCGGACAGAGTGAATTATGAGACAATTAGTTCCGGCAGATATATAAGCCCCAGACTCAGAACCGAGCCGCTTCTTCCCGCCGCCGCTCGCTCTATCCTCTCTTCCTGCCGACTTCACTGCTCTTGTCTCGAAGGGAGAGAAGGGGAGACTTGCCGGCTCTCTCTCTCTCTCTCTTTTTCTCTCGAGTGAAGCGAGAGCTCGAGCTTTCGCGCGTACTCGAAAGCTAAGGAAAGGCACTGGACGACTCGTTAACCACCGGCGCAATGGTTCTTTGTGTCTGGTCCGCGTCTGGTTCTTTGTCTTTTTTTTCTCGCCGTTTCACCCTACGTACGTTGTCGCGATGCGTTCCGCACGTCCTGGGAATTCCCCTCGCGAAAATCTCACTTAAATCCTACGCGAAAAATTGAAGTGACGGGAATTCGCGCTATACAGAGTTTTTGCGTGTGCGTGATGAAAGTGGAAAGTAATTTTACTTAAAAATGAACGATGATAATTTTTTTTCGGGAAAGAGATATATCGCGAACAACACATTTTGGAAGGGATTTTGTCCGAGCTCAGCGATGAGCAGATCTCGAAGCAATGCGGTTGAGCGAGCCCCCGATCAAGCGGATATAGAGAGCGTTCTGGTGAACGTCTTGTTCAATTATGCAGCGGCCCGAAATACCTGTCCGCTGACGAGCTCGTCGTCTCACCAGCCCGGAACGCGCAACCGCCGAGAGATAATCCGTCTCTCTTGGCGACACACGCGATCTTTGGAATTCCGATGGCGACGCTCGAAAGCGCGCAAATAGCCCGACGAATCCCCGCCTTCGGGACCGAGAAATCGCGATTTTACCTGGTAATTCGTCAATTGACATTGCAACGTTTAATCTTCATTAAGAAGCGCGCGCGATTCTATCACATTAACGATGTCGCTAATCTTAGCTCGATCGCGATCAGTAATCCCGATTTGGCAATAATGAATAAATCGCTTGTTTTAAAGATGCGTTTAATTTAAGCTCCGATTTTCGCGTTGACTCATTCGGAAAAACTTGAAAATTTAATTTTGTTATAATATCTCCATAAAGCTAAAGGGAAACATAATTGATAACAGATGATACGTCATATCGTATTTCATATTAAAAGCGAATATGATATATATCGATAACTATTCGAATAAAATCGATACGAACGTTTCCCTCCTCCCTCCCGAACGATCAGTCCCGTTAAATTTCCGCGAATGACCACCGAAAAGGCAATCAGCGTTCCCTATCGACCATCGACATCGGACTTTATCTGTATCGTGAAATCATCGGAGCGCGTAAACCGCCGTATAATAACCCGTCGGACGACGGGCGGAAAGGATGGTCTCTCCGTCCACCTTTTAGAGACTCACCGACCAGCATGCATGACTGCGCGCTGCAGTTTTATTGACCAGCGGTTCGGTAATTTTGACGAAATATTTTCGAATACTTCACGACTATGTATGACCGGAGCATATCTTTTTATTTTCTGTTTCTCGTAACACAATGCCAGATAATGTATCTGTTAAAATATTTAATAGACTTTTCGTTTAGCTGATCAATACGCGCGAAAGCTGAAGTATCGTTGTCATATCAGAGTCTCGCGTTTCTCAGGCACAAAAGCGCCATGTATCGGTACTTCAGTACACGACCGCAAGCGTCCCTTGTGACTTCCCGCTTTGATTGAAAATTGCGAGTAGTCTGCGGCCCGCGTTCGTGCGACCGCGAAAAATTGCGCCGCGATCGGGACGGCAAGATCGGCATATCGCGCCGCGATATCGTTCGCAGACCTGTTTGGAATTCGGTGGATTTGAATTTGTTGCGGTCGCGCACGACCGAGAATCGGGTCACTCACGAATATATGCGTCGCTGTCGCTTGCCAGGCGCGGACGCGTCGCTTGACGTCTCTCTGCTTGTTTTCACGGGGCAAATAGATAAATCACGCGGAGTCCGCACCGCAGAGAGAGAAAGAGAGAGAGCCACCGACCGACCACTCGCGTTAATCCCGCGGCGGCAGTCTTGTATCCGGAGGGAGAGAGAGCAAATGTAGCTCAGTCGCGCGCGATGTGTCAGCTCGCCGCCGGCCGACAGTCAAGTAACGATACGTTCGCGACACGTTTGACAGATGAGCAGAATTATTTTCACAGGGTCGATTACGAGGCGTTGATCCTTTCCAGCCGTTGTTTCGCAATACTTTACGCGCGGCAAAACAAAATGCAAGAGCGTAAAAACGCAGCATCAAAAAAAACAAAAAAAAAAAAACAGAATGTAGATTCATATTATTGCATTTTCAGTAGTTTCAAGATAAATCTTGTCTGTGCGACAATGTATCATCGATTACACACAAATTCCAGCGCAGAATATGCCGCAACTCTGCCGGATACTTTTGTAACCATGTTCTTTTCGGATTGCGAAAGATTCGTATATAATCGTTGAAATTTATGAGTATTATCTTCAAATATACGTTTGCGAAGTTCTCTGAAGGGAGAATGTTAATCTTTCGGATCTTTGTGAAATCGTGAATTTATGAACCTCGCGATGACACACACACACACACACACACACTCTCTCTCTCGCGGTTTCCGAGAGATTGTAAATCTATATAGTCTGTGTGATGTTATCTGATTTAGTCTCTCTTTTCTGCATTTCGGGAACTTCTTATCTCTCTCTCCTGATTCGGTTTCAATTCAATTTGATCTAATTAACAGACACACACGTTGAGTACAACTGCGCGAACGTTCCTTCCCCGAGCGATATAGAGACCGTTATTACACCGAGTTTCCTTCTTCCACTACGCGCTCTTATTACATTCACGCGATCGATCGCGACGCAAGTGACGCGCCCTTAAGCCAGCGCGTTCGTCTTCATTTCGTCGACGAGGAAACCGCGCGACGACGATCGGGCGGCGTGCTTCTCTTCCCCCGCTCGAGCGTGGGCCAGGCCTCCTGATTAATGATCCCGCTAATCAAATAAACAATCCTACATCTGTCGACCGAGTGTGTTACCGAGTCGCGGCCAGACGGTCTTTCCCCCTCGTTTCTTTCTCCGGTCTTTTTCCGGTGTGGTTCTTCCACCTTCGAGTTCTCCCTCTCTCTCTCTCTCTCAACTCTCTGAAGAAGACATGGTTTATCTTCGGTCTCTGACAGTCGTCGATTCGTTCGCTCCTCTCGTGGCTCGCCTCGCGTTCCCTCATCCGGGAAGGGAAAAGCAACGTAAGAAACGACACGCCGGCGGAGTAGTTGCCGAAGAAAAGCAGCGAGTTCGAGCTCATTGGGGCTGGAGAAGGGAAGATGAGGGGAAGAAAACAGAGTCCCGGAGAAAAACGCGCTTGCCTCGCCGCGTGACTCCGGAGTGGCAATTAGAAGGATTAATGATTTCGTCTCGGGAGTCGCACCGGTCGTTCTCCTCGTTGCTTCTTTCTCGAATACGGGCTATGTTGTCGTTTTCAAGCAGTCGCGGCGTCTCGCAGGTCGAAAATCATCGCGATTAGATCGCGCGCGAGTAGAGTCGAGCGCGTTCATAAATCAACGTTCTGTCCGTTTAGCGTCGACGGGGAGAACACCGCGTGTTCCTCGGCTTGTCTACCAGGACGACGACTCGTTCGGCAAGCGTGTAATGTGGTCAACGCGCTTTCGGAAGATCTATACTTAGCGTTGGATGGTTATTAATTGTCGAGGAATGCGAGTTGCGCGAACTCAGAAAGTCCGACTAAAAAAAAGAAGAAATATCCTTTTCCCTTATACGAAGTGACATAATGAGTGACACTCGTTTGTAAAGTAACTCGATTTTTCTTCTTTTTTTTTGCGCAGACAGAAGCACTTCTGAAGAAGAATTCACGATAAATAAAACGTTGAATCGTACATGTTGTGCGACAAGCAACTTTTCTCGCAATAACGCGACTAATTAAAAAAAAAAAATCTAAAATTCCAATATGACTGTGTGTAACAAGATGCAAAAGCTTCTCGGAGTTATAATTAAGTCGGGACGATTTTTTCTTTTTTTTTTTTTTCAAACTAACAAGACCGCGAAGTTAAGTTTCGCAAAGTCAATTGAGACACAACTCATCCGACCGAAGTAACACAGTCTGTGAGAAGCGAATCTTTCTCTCGTCGTTCCTTTTGTCGTTCCGCGAGCACGCACGGCGATTTTCACGGTTCCGCCGGGCGAATCGAGACGTCTCTGTTAAGCAACGAGGTTTGCCGTCGGCAAGGAGGAGAGCTCGCCGACTCGGAACCGTGACGACGCCGAAACCGTGAGACGGTCTCTTCTCTCTCTCTCTCTCTCTTAGGACGATGTGACGACGACCACGACGACGACGACGACGATGTCGTTCTTGGAACAAAATTACCGCGTTGCGCGTTCAAAGTAAATTTACGAACCGCGAGCGATACGTGGATAATTTTGCAACTTGATGAGAACTCGTTTAGTCTTCCACTCTCACGACTCCCTTTATATTCAACTCGAACTGTCGTTGTATATTCCCTAAATTAATATTTAGGAATTTATATAGTGCTAAGATTAAGCATTAGTTTTTAGTATATATTCTATTTTATTTTAAAGTTTTTCATTATTGCGAAAATTTCGAGTTTAATCCGATTATGTTCTTTTGATTATCATGCAATAAAGGTTTTGAGATTATGCGAGCAACGACAACGACGACAACGACGACGACGACGACGACGTCTCCAAAGATCCTGATTTATGGGAAGCTCGACGCCGCGCTCGACAAACGTGTCACCGCGTAATCGCGAAGCCACGTCGCCTGCATCGCCCACTCTCGGCGCGATGCTGGACGGGAAATAAGATTAAGTCGCTGTTAAGCCGAAGGCGGCCACGTGCTTTTGCTCTTTTCTCTCTTCTTCTCTCTCTCTCTCTTCCTACTTGCCTATCTACCGCGGCAGTACGTAAATCACTACGACGGAGGCAGACAGTTACGAGTTCACCGATACAAACGATTGTGTTTAGTCCCGCTCGCGAAACACGCCGCACGACGAAGAAGCAGAGCGATCTCTATACGGGGTGTTTCGCAAACAAACATGTTATATATCGTATACAATGTATTTTCGATCGAAGTTGAGAACTTTGCTAAACGAGATTAAAAAATAATATGAAAATAACATTTTGTTTGAGGAACTGTTAGAAGTTCGAAAAGAGAGAACACAAGATAACAAATGTAAACATTTAATCAAGATTATTTGTAAACTTCGAGAATATTTTCGATCGCGATTTTAAAAAATCGCTAAGTTTGCAAAATAAATTTAGACATTTCTCAAGATTTTAAATTTTCAAAGTTAAGAATCTATCTCTCTCTTTCTGTCACGTTATTAAATTTTTGCCGGAACACCCTGTAGAGTTGAAGAACGAGGATGTGGGCATACAGAAACCAAAAGACGGGAGCCGTCCAGCTGTCGCGGCCACATCAGAGCGTGTCGCATATATAACATACTACTCCTCGTCTCTCTCTCTTTCTCCGCGCAATTTAAATGTTTCTCTGTCCGCGCACAAACTGATGCGGTATTTCTCTCTCGCCACTCCCATCTCTCCGATATATGTACATGCGATATCCTCTCAAAAAAAAAAACGCTTTACGTTGCTCAACAAAGCGTTTTATCAGATTTGTGGATTAACACTTTAAAAGTTTCGTGTCGTTTTGAGTTTTGTTTCGAGTCTTAAAATTTTTATTCTACATAGCGTTTATTTTAAGAAAAAACGCACACACAAAAAATTTCTTGTATATCAACGTTCGTTGCGGAAATAAATGCAGAAACGTGACGAATGATGCAAGAAGTAAAGCTTCGCATTTGCGCGCATTTATCGTTACGTATCATAAACTGTGGGGGTCGAGCGAGCGTATTATAATTTACGCTTCGCAAGTCAATATATACAAGCACAACGGACAGTGGATTATTAATCCTTCGTTGAGCTCTTCTTACGTAAGCGTTACGTGAAGATTTACGCTAAGATGTGCAACAAATCAAAGCTAATCCACCATCCATCTTCGCCGATAGCTTTCTCGCGTACACCGTCTTGTCTCTCCGTTCATATCACGCTCGTTGTGTTCCTTCGTCTATTTTTTTTTCTTCCCTCTTCGCGTTGAATTCTTCGCTCTAGTTTCTATCGCGACTTCACCGAGCGCTTTCTACACTCCCGACAACGTCTTCTCCGTGCGCGCGCGGTTATTTTTGCCTCCGGCAAATTCTCTTCTGTCGCACGACGACACGTACCGGCGCAACAGCGCTGAAAACTGTCTCCTCGCGTTGTCGTGCCCCGCGTTTAATATTTTAATCCTTCCCCGTGTCAGGATTCATTACGCAAAATCCTTTTGGATGTTAAGTATTCCGTGGCTAAATGTGATTGCACGATATGTCCTCCAAACGACGATAACTTCGAACGGTGCGGTATCTCCGCGTAAATATAGAAAATGTATAAAACTATATATTTTTTTTATACAATCGTGGTATTAATTTTATCGTCCCACACTCTCGAGCTAATAACGCGTGCGAATACGTTGAATACAAAAAAAAAAAAAGGATATTTATCGAACGTGACAGAATATGAAGTTACGTATGTATCATATTTTTTGAAAAGTTTTTTTCAACCTCGGTGTTATCGCGATATAACTATATATATGTATGTATATATGGTCGTTCGTCAGAGACGCGCGGATTTTGACAGGGAGATTAATCAGGGAATCATGAAATTAGCTGTCGTCACTTTTCATCTCCATCATGCGAAATTTGACGCGCTGCGTTCGCGCGCGCGCTCGCGCGCGTCGGTCAATCGCTATCGTGTTTTATTTGCAGCGCATGAATAAATAGCGACAGAGAAAGCGCCATCGAGATGTACTGCGCGGCGCGGCGCGGCGTGGCGCGGATCCGTCAACGCGAATGCGCGCGACAGTTGTTTGAACGTGCAGTGTTCATAAAGTACGATTAATCCTCTCGCGTGCAAATCTCTCCGCAGCAGTATACCAGATTTCACGTTAAAGATTCAAAGCAATAGCAATAAAATATTACACAATAATTGAGGTTGTCAGATGAAAAAAGGGATTTGGGCGCGTCATCAATCTCCCGCGCTTCGGGTACGAGCCCCGGACTATATCGAGAAACTCGACTGTGAAATCAAATCTGACGCCATTCGAGAATAAATTTTTACAAAATGACATATTCCGAGAGAAAGAGAGAGAGGGAAAGGTGAAAATATTTTATTTGTCTTATTTGTTTATATAAAAAAAATCTCTTTCTCTCTCTCTCTCTCTTTCTCTCTCTCTCTCTTTGAAATATCGCGAGAATTGGTTTTTGAACGAATGTTGTTCCGTTTGTTTTTTTGGTACACGTTCTACGATTTCTCTCATTGTTCTTATACGCGGTCACGTATCAATGAGGAGCGCGCCACTTCGAGGCAATTTCGAATCCGCTAATTAACGCGACTTCAACGTAACTCGAGCCGCGGAACGTGAATCGGTGTGCTTCTCGATCTACTGAACTCGATAATCTCGTTCTCTCTCCACATTTGCTCCTTTCTCTTCCCGTTACGAGAACTAACGCAGGAAATAGCTTTTTGCGCGATAGTATCGGATCTACCGGAAATCTTTCCAGCGCGGTTGTTGACCCACTTCTTTCTTCCGGCCACCTTCGGTCTACACACGCGGGTCACTAAGGCGATCAAAGCTCGATCTCTTGCGGTCGGGTTCCCGCATAGACGACGGTCCGCACGACTTTGTGGCGCACTATAAAAGTGTCAATTGCAGATTGCACGACGCGTAATTCCGGCGAGACGGATTAGACCGGGAACGCGCGCGGTAACGTGTCGCGCGGCATAACGACAAGCGTCCCCGCATACGATGTCCGCCTATAATTAAGCTGACAAGGTTTGACGACGTACGAGGGTATAGAACAATGGCGGGGTACGGTCCGCGCTCGGTGCACGTTGTCCGCTCGGTGCAGCGAGCGGAGCGGGATAGAAAGGCATACGAACGGGGAGAAGAGACGCCCGGGGAGACTTCACACAACGTCACGGCCGTGATGCGCGTCACGCGACATGACGCCGTCGTGTCACGCCGAAATGTACTCCGCGTGACGTGCGACGAGTGCGACGACACGTCGCGATTATTTATCGCGCACATATCGGAGAGCCGCCGATCGTTGCGAATCGCATCGAACCCGACGCTGAATCCGCTTTCTCCCTCCCTCACCTCCGCTCATCCCCGACGGGATGAAATGTTTAATGGAATTACACGCGATATCGCGCATCATCGGGACATCTTGGATAATTCCGTTAACGAGGGAGGCAACTGCGCTTTAATGACAGACAGCGTATTTTAATGACGGTTATCACCAAATGGCCTCTGTACGCGGAGGAGCCTGTATTGCTCGACACGCGCGTAAATTCTCACCGGGACACTAAACGCGGCTCTCTATATAGAAAGAAAACTATCGGAAAAGTCTATAGTCAAATGATAAATGCTCGTGATTTTTTGTTTATACGTTTGTTTATGCACGTCAATAAAATGAAAATAACGTTACGTAGCCGCGAACGAGGAGAAAAGCTAACTTAGTAAACTAACGACATAAAGAAAACTACTAGTGTTGTTTAAAGAATGCGTCAGTGGTTTTGTTCAGCTGCGCGAACTACCTGTAATTATTTTCACCCGGCAGATTTACGCGCATTTTGCGATGAGTCGTCGCAAAGTGAAAGGAAAAAAACACACATTCGCTTTGTGCTACAGGCGAAAACTTGAGCGAAAGCGGCGGCGAGAGATGCAACGTTTGAAACGTGAGATAGGATATGTAATTTATATAGCTGTTTTATTGCGAGGACGTCGGGCGTGGGAATCTTTTTACATGCATTTTTTGCATGTAAATACAGTCGCTTTCGGCGCACGAGTTGCACCGGAGAACGACGAGCTTGCAAAACTCGGCGAGCGGGAATTTCAATGTAAAATGCGAAAACCCACGGAAAAGCGTACAAGAATACCGTGATTGCGATGATTATTTTAGACGCAATATAACGAGAACGCTTATTCATCAGACATTACATTCTCGCATTTGTAATGTTCCGAAAGCACGCGCAAATATTAATATGTGAAAAAATAATAACTGTAAAATGAACGAAAACAAAAAAAAAAAAAAAATATATCTTTCACACATTTTCTAATATAAACTTACAAAGCGTTGCATATCACAAGACTTTTTTTTATTGTAAAATTTTAAATATACACTTCTTCAGCGCCGACGTAAAACTTGTTCAATATTATTGTCATACCGCAGAGAGAGAAAGAGAGAGAGAGAGAGAGAGAGAGAGAGAGATTAATTTTCTGTAATGATTTTATCACATCACGCATGTGAACGCATATCTCCACGAATAAAACAGTTAAAGGTATGTACGCATTCATCTGTAGTCACGACCACGCAAACTGTTGTAATTTGTAGCGCAAATTTCCATACATGTGCACTCCCCCCGTGTGCGCTGTTGTTGATTAAAAAAAAAAAAAAAAAAAATTTATTTGCAATTCACCATTGCTGTGAAGATATTCCGAAAAAAGTTCAATACAACCTCTCTCTGATAGATACCGCACGCACGGATATGAATTTATTTCTTTTTTTTCCGAGTTGCTGTTATCTCGTTTCGATTTAATCGATTCGCGTTCTCGCATTACTTTGTTAAGTAATAAAAAAAAAAAAAAAAAAAAGAAAAAATTTATATTGTAAAAAACAATCACATTGTGTTGGATATAAATTTAAGCGCGGTTTTTAACGACAATGCCTCGCCCAACAAACACAACCCACATCTCCTTTCTCACCGAAGTGTTCAAACGTCGCCCCAATCACCGTAAAAGCCGGAAACGCGCTGCTATAAAAACCGAAAGAATTAACCGACGAAACGCTAGGAAAATGACGTCGACTCGTTCGTCCCCGCGTTCACGATTCGCGCGCGACGAAAGAAAATTGGAAGCGAGCGTAGGAGGTAGGAAGGATATAAAATGTTCAATGCGTCTTGATCGACGAGGAAAACAGAACACGTCGACGATGTCGACGACGACGACGACGACGACGACGACGACGACGACGACGAGAGGAGATGCGGCGAAAGATGAGAGAGCAGCGGCGAGACCGAAGCAGCAGCCGCTGCAGGCGAGAGCGGATTTCGAGAGTCTCGTTCTTCTGAACGAGGTCGAGTGAGAGAGGAAGGCGACGTCGCGCGCCGTAGTTTCCATTGTCGAAATGTCGTAGACGACGACAGAGAGGAGGAAAAAGGAGCAACGAAGAGAAACAGAGCGATGGAACAAAGCGCGGAGGTGGAGGGAGGGAAGGAAGGAAGGAAGGAAGGAAGGAAGGTCGGTCGGTCGGTCGCGTCTGCAGGTCTTGCGGAATGGGGTTGATGGCGGTAAATGTGCACGCCGGTTCCTGACAGTTAAGACGAGTCAAGCCAAGTTTTCCCGCGGCTCTCAATTGTTTTCCCCCCGGTTTGTCGCTAAAAGCGAATTCGCGCGATCCGCGTTTTCGTTCCGCTCGATTGGCTCCCGGCTGACGAAACTCGTGGCCGTTTAAAAAAAGTATATCTTGAGAGACAATAAATTCGTGAATATTTCCTAAAATACACTAACACAGACTTCGCCTGTGTTAAAATCAAGTCATAATTAAACCCGAGTGGGATCGCGCGTTGTTCGTTTATTCCTAGACGGTGACTATACACTCGATCTTCTCGAGATGTCCGCTGCACTTATGTTTCGTGACGAAGACGAAGCGGGATGCGAGTCTCTGTTTCGCTGACGCGCATGGGAGACGCGCGTGCACGACCGCGAAGATAATGGCGCGGCTGAGGCGAAGGTATTTTTAACGCGGCGGAAACAATAACGGGGCTGTCTGAGATCGGGTGATCGTGTACCGGTGTTCCCAGAAGTCCGCGCGGATCGCAGACAGAGACAAGAGAGACCTTGTGATCTCTCGTACCTGACGAGTCACTTGGAGCGCGCGACGGCTGACCACTTCAAGGCGCCAATTGAACTCCCACTGTGGACCCACTGTCTTCGTGTCCGACCGCGTGCTTCACGAGGGGCCGCCCACGTTGGAGCGCCAGAGCGCGATCGAAAAAAAAGTCACGGGAGAATCGAGTGTCCAATCTTCGGGTAACCGGCGAAACGAAAAGGGAGAGATATTTTCAATAGAGACGTATAATAAAGTCGATGGAAAATTCTTGTAACTTCCATCAAATTCATCGCGTTATTGGCAAGAAGGTTAACTCTTTCACCGCCAATCCGTTCCGCGTACTATTTTCAGCCGAATAAATGAAACATTTGATCGACATTAAAACGATTCCGCGCATAAATTCCAATACTTCCTAAAAATTTTATATAAATTTCTTCTGTCAAAAATCTTTTTTATTTGATCTTATTAAGCTTTTCTCTGTTTTTAAAAAACTGAGAAATATTAAAAAAATACGTTAAATTTATTTTGTGAAATGAACTAACTAGATTTTACGCCGCGGAATGCATCGTATCGCCGAGTTGTTTGACTCATTACGTGGAAGAACAGTTCTATTCGACGCGACGTAAAAAGCGGTAACACGGTTATGCAAATGTATCGTTTAAACAACGTCGCGACAGTGGGATGCGATAAAAAAAACTCGACAACGCTTGTGTCGAACTCCAAATCCAAACCGTCGACCATCGCGCTATTCATCATCTATTTTTTTTTTTGTTCGTCGTAATTCCTGGAATTTGAATTTATCTGCGAGGGCTCCGCGGCGATTGGCCGGCCGCGATTATTACGTTTGGTAATTAGTTCCGGGTTACGTTTGTATGTACGTAACACGGGCGTCGACTCGCCGCTGTTGGTCGGAAAAAAAAAGAAGCACGATAAACGTCGATTCCGTCGCGATAGGCGGTTCGCGGAAAAGAAATCGCGTGTGGATAACGAGCGCCGGTTTGCCTTATCCGACAGCCATTGGACGACGAAACGCGAGCTGCCTCCCTCAACAGCACGATCGCGGAATATGGGGTTGATTTCTGCCGTCTTTTCGCCCTCTTCTATCGCTTTCTCTACTTGCGTTCTTAACTCTCTTGTAAAACCTGCTCGATATTCCGCAAGAAATCATGCGATCGTTTTGCGTTTGTGCAATGTTCAGAGCCTTCCGCACAGATTGTTACTAAATCGATCGCGTTTCATGAATCATTTATTACAAATAATATTTTTTTAAATATATAAATATATTATTTCACACACACACACACACACACACACAAAATTAATTGTACGAAGTAGACGAACGATCATCAAACTGTCTTTATAATATAAATGACCACAATTCCAGATAACCAATATGTGCACTGACGGCCTTCTGCAAATTTATTTCCACCCTTCGACATACATTGGCGAATGAAATGTTCCACGAACGGACGCACCGTCACGGAAGGACGGACAAATTACGCGTGTGTCCTCGTCGATATATATCTCGTTCCGTTGCTTCATCTCGCGTCAGAATTTTTATCTCAGATAAATTCGTCGTGTTCTATCGAGAACACGAAATTGCAGCTTCGCACGCGGATTAATACTTTTAATAAAATTAAAAAAAATTTCTGCTCTTGATATATGAAATCTCGCTTCTCATTCAATATTTAGTTAAATAATTTAATTCTGTAGAATATCACACGCGTATAATGTATGTACGTAATACACATATTACTCATGATATCGCTCGTCATATGAAAATTCCTTACCGCAATATTTCCCCCTTTTCCAGCTGATAGCTGTATAACTCGCGCGACCGCGGCATATAACTTTCAAATGTCGCCGCGATCGATCGGCGTTATACCCCTATGACGAATGCGCCGCGCTCTCAATGACGTCTCAATGACGATAGCATATTCTATGACGTGTTACGACGTCATCGTATGTCGGTCATAGGAAACATTCACGGGAAACTATTTGCGGCCGGCGGCGACCTTTCGGAATAGCCAACTTGCTGAGAGAGCACATTACGTATTCATACTCTGCTTTTCCATACATACTGTGCTGTAATGAACGCGCGAATGATGTGTGTACCGTGTTCGCCGCGGAACATTTCCGTGAAACTTCCGCAGAACTGAATTGCTTTAACGATCGATGGGATTTACGCTCCGATTGTTGGAATTAAATCGCACTAGACGCGCGTCGAGACGTGCAATTTTCACCGGTCAAAGTAAAATATTGTAATTGCGAAGTATTTTTATTCCTGAAAATTAAATTTTTTAGGTTTTATCGCATTTTGATCATGCGAGAAAGAGAGAGAGACAGAGAGAAAGAGATTTACTTGGCGATAATATTGAATTTTCGGAAAAACGTTCGGAAATGGTCTCGGAAATGGCGTGCGTCTAGTTATGAAATGCTTGTTTTGTTTTATCCGTTTCTCGTATCTGAATTGTATTATAAAGCAGCTCGCGCAGATTGCCTATCTCAAAATTCCCAGAACGAGCTTAACTGCTTCTGAAAATCTGTTAACCGATGAAACGCGCCTTACGTGACCTCGTGGTTTCGCGAGCACTTGCGCGACCACGAGGCTGGATTAAAGAAGGATAACAGTGGCTAATAGCCGTTGTGCAACGCTGCCACGATATCTGCTAACCACCGACGCGAGTTTCTTCCTTCTTTTGCGAAGCGGTCTATTTCGAAAATTGCGGTCGCACCGGTAATTGTATCGCATACCTCCTCACATCGCATTCTTATGCATTATCTGCTTGCACGCGAGCCAAACTTTGGCACAGCCGCTCTTTATTTCCGCTTGTTCTGCGAATCGCTCATGCACATGCCAATGCGCGACGATACGACGAGGATCGTGACATTTACTGAAATTTGTACATGTCATATCTGTTTTTATTTCTATTACAAAAATAATAGTTTTGTTAAATATATTAAGATTGTAAAGAAGATTAAATCGCTTCGTATTTCTCGATACTTTGTAAATGACGCGAGCGGTTTGCTGAAGTTTGAATTTAAAGATGTTCTTTTGCAGACGCAACACTAATGTCTTACAAAAGTAAAACGCGGAAACGTGCTACTTAATCGGATACTGTGTTCTAGTTTCTAAAGCTATTTATATTAAAGTTAGAGTAGCTATGAAACTATTTAAAGATTAAACAGACGATTGTCGTCGGGAAAGTTAACACATCTCGAACGAGTTAACGCATAATTCTCCAATAACGTTCGAGCGGAAGCGGCTCGCTGCTTTTCCAACGAGAATCGACATGAGGATCGTATCCCGACGACGAGATACAACGACTCGACTCATCCGTTCGTGCGAGCGATATTTCCTTCGCGCGAGTTGATATCACGCTCCGTTTCTTTCATCCTTCTTGGCCGATATCTTTCCGATCCTCCTCGCGTGCCTCGACCTACTTAAGACGGGTCGGGCTTCCGGCTCGCCTATCGTCGTCAAAACCCGACAATCGCAAGCGCAGGAACATTAGGACGAATCAATGATCGCTCGTCTACGTTTCGAGGAAGCTCAGAATCGTCGATCGCTTATTCAAATGATTCCCGTTCGGATCGGCGATTCCGGATCTCGTCAGATGGTGCGGAATGTACTACAGCGCGTGTAGATAATATCACCGAGAGAGGGGAATGGAGGATCCGATTCTCGGTTCGAACCCGATGTCCGGGTTTTACAATGACGCGATCCACATTTCGCACACAACCGGGAATTCCGAGAGAGAGAGAGAGAGAGAGAGAGAGAGAGAGAGAAAGAACACAACTATCAATAGTTACAAATCGTGCGGAGCCAACTTTCGAAAATCCCGAAGGGATTGCCACGCAAGACGATACGACGAGAAAACACATCGTTCTCCTTCAAAGTTCGGCACGTGCTCGCGATTGGGTTATATCGCCGCACATCTGACGCAACCCAGTCAGACGTTATGCCCCTATAAATGGTCGGTATTTCTCCCTGAGGCTTTTACAAGCGCTTACGGCATACTCGTGGACGCGCTGTAAACTTATACGACGGCACACTCGGCACACTCGAGCGCCGCCGAGATTACGCGCTCTCTTCCGTTATGAGAAGACGCTTTGCAAAAAAAAAAAAAAAAAAAAACTTCTCTCGCGTGGAAATTTTTAATACGCGTCGCATAAACACAACCTGAGAGAGAGCCTGTCAAGCGAATCGATAAAATTATTGATTTGTTCTCGCTTTCCGAGCCCCTGATATTTGAATAATTCGTTCGAGGGTTATTGTCGTTCGCGGGGACGAGATAAACAATATCACTTGCATCGCGGGAAAGAGTGGCGATTGTACGTACATACAACGAACCGAAATCGGCGAACGCTCGACAGAACGTAAGTGGGTTATCCACGTTTTCGCTCGAACGAGCGCCGATCATTCCGCGTTCGAACTGCTAACCCCCGTACAGCAGTGTGCAATTAATTATGCCAATTGATCGAGTGGGTATCGGTCCGGCACGGCCATGCATGTTAATGTGCGAAAGGACATCTGTTTCCCCTCTGTCTGTATCCGTTTCGGATGTACACACGTACGCGCACACGTACGTACGTAAAATTCGCACTTGTCTGCGCTCTCTCTATCGTAGAAGTACACGCGTGTGATCGTACACGTGCGTGACAAGTGCGCGCAGTTGCAGTTACGTGCGAACGCACTCGAAAGAAATTCTGCCAGACGTGCGACTCTTTTTGATTCACCACGTTATTATCGTTTCGCATTGACTTTTTACAGTGGGCTCTAGGAAAAGAACAAATCCGAGTAACGAAGGGCTCCGTCGGAGACCAATCTCGTACCCAACATGTAATTGCAGCTTTTGCGTCACAAAAAATCTGATGAGAGAATTATTATATCTCGTCCAAGTTTTTTCCAATATTTTCTTAATCACATTATTGAGAAATTTCAATTTATTCTAAAATTATATTATGAAGAGAAAGAGAGAAAGAAAGAGAGAGAAAATTATTTTTGCATAACACACATTTTCCACCAACATTTATTCAGCTTGATTATGACTGCGCGCTACATTTTATCAGAAATTCTCCCTTTGACGTTCTTTCGACTCTCGTGCGAAGGTTGCACCGATCGCGCTCCTACCATACGCATATTCGCAGAATGCATTTGTGCGCGCACACATACGCACGCCGTGCACAATAACACGACAGAAGGAGATCAGGTGGACGTTTACAATAATTCCACGGGGTGGACTGCAGCTCGTTCTCGAGCTCGGGGACATATGCTGCGGATTTTTATGATCGTTCCACCCCTGTGTGTGTTGTCCGGCTGCGTTTCCCGCATGTGAATTTACCCTCGCGCGATACACGAGCGGGCCGACGATGACGATGTAGCCGACCATTGTGCGACTCGCTCGCGTCGTGACGCGGGATCATCAGCGCTCATTGTCATCGACTAATCGAATTTGGCACCGACCGAATCGGGCCCCACGTGGATCATCCGAATATAGACGCGATGGTGCACGTGCAATGTCGTCGTAAACAGAGAGAAAGGTTCTCGATCTTTCTTCGATATACTAGTCGTAAAAAAAAAAACGTTTTGTTTAAAATGTTTATTTCGTGACTAAATAGAAGTACAAAATGTCGAAGTTTTGTTAAATAATATATAGATAAAATATTTTTTCTATGTTTTACATTCGGATAAAGAAGATTTGCGATATCTACCATGTGTCGTTTTGCCGTGATCAAAAATCGAACTTTAAATCTCCCGAGTTCGCGAACACAGTAATGATAATTGTGCGATGTCATGCAAGGATACGAGAGACATTGTATACGAAAGCGTACCGGAAGCTTAAACGACAAATTGCTACAGCGTTGGTAGCATTTGCTTCACAAGCGAGCATTCGTATATTTTAAGGATCATCGCTGCCGCGAGCGTAACTTCTTCGGAACAAGTGGCCCGTTTCGATTTTTACGCTGGTTCCGCCAGGGTCGGAGTAATGTTACGGTATAGATAATGTTCTGCAAGGAATATACTAGAAATTTACAGGTAGTAACAACAGTACACGCGTATCACATACGTGTCACGTGTTTTTCGCGTGACGTGCTACCGGTAAACACCGTTCGCAAGCAATCGGGCTTGCCGAATTTTCTCGATTTAGTAAGGGAGAGCAAGTGCCGGCAGATAGCGAGCATGGCATTCGCTTGCGAGTAGCCGCGACGAATAATACGCTGTTTGTCTGTTGTAACCGCGCCGTCTGTGTTGTAAAAAACAAAGTGTGATAAAGTATATCTTCAATTATTGTGTGCTATAAAATTTGTGTGTGATGTTTACTCGATCTGTCCTCAGTTTAATTCATCATCGGTCAAATCCTTAGTAGTAGTTCGTAATGGCGAGATCTAACAGTAACGCGATCGCTGCAACATTTCTTCTCTTTGTCAAAAAATTTTTAAAACAATTCAACATTTAATCTTTTCACGTTTAAATAAAAAAATTCAATGATATAATTGTTTTTTTTACTATACCGTTTCTCTGTAAAAAAAAAAAAACTCTGAAAACATCGTTGTTGTGGACCACACGTACTATGCGTCTACATTTCCGACAGCATTTCCACGCAAACGGTGTGTCGATGTTTAAATGTGTGTCTATAATTACATCTATCGGGATTATTGGCTGCGAGACGCGGGCGTCTCTCAGTCAGTCACTCATCATGTCACTATTAGTGAACATTCGAGATAGCTAATGGACAGATGGTAGTTTTCGAAGTATTTTGGGATCGATCCGACCCTGAATCTTTTCGACGTTAAGGTCGCGACCACCTATCGCGCGTACACGGACGCCACGCTGCGTGCACTCCAGTACGAACATCTTTGCCCGTGAAGTCGGGTTATGGGACTTCGTGGCAACTCCTAACGAGCTGGATTCTCTCGCGGCATACCGCGCTACGCGAAACACCGGCGTTCCCGGTATATACAGAAGACGCCGTTGGCGCGAAAGAAGAAAGAGACAACGCACGCTCTCAGCGTTCACGGCTGTTCCGTTGCACACGTGCTTCTCTCGCGGCCATTTTTGAAGACTCAAGACCGGTGTGTATTCCGGCCGTCTCTCGTCTCGTATAATACGCAACAACACGGCGCGCGCATAATACGCTTCCGCGTAGCAGTAGCTATTAAATGACTGGTTACATGGTCCGTCAGGCGTGCGCGCTTCCTGGTGAGAACGAGAGAAAGAAAGAAAGAGAAAGAAAAGATCTCAGGGATTCCCTGGAGGGCCATCTTGCCTATGGATAGGTTGGGTTAGCAGATACCTGAGATGAAGATAGATACGCGAAGAACACGAGAGTGCACACACCGCTTCTTCCATTTGTGGGAGCATTTCTGGGATTTTGCCTGGGTGTCTGGCTTAACGGAGTCTCTTCGGGGAGTAGTGTGACTGATTGGCGATTTGATATTTTTTTTTTTTTTTTTTTTTGCGCGAATAAACGGTAATCTCCCTGTAGAGATCGCTATATTCTGAGATCATCTTGTCCAAAAGTTGCACGTCACATTATCTCGAACGGTATATATGAATTTTTATCGCCGCGTACTTATCGAGGAAAAGCTCTTAGGATCGCTAAGTTTGCTTCTAAATATATTCTCAGTGATAGTTTGAATAATTATATTATGTAATAGATAAAAACCAAGCGTGTAACAAGACGGACGTGATTGACGATGCCACACGAAAACAGGAGTGATTTCACCGCTTGAAATTCTCCTTTATGACAATGTCACTTAATTCGCTCAGACAATCGAGTCTACAATCGAGTTACACGATTTTCTTGACACTCGCGCGAGAATTGACACGGTAGTTACACAACCGGACAGACGTGCCCGCACACATTTCATTCGCGTGAGCGCTTGTAAGAAAAACTCGGGGAGATTCTCCCGAGAGGTTTTGTAGAGTTAGACTTTAGGCGCACGAAGGAGATGGATATCCAGAAACGTCAAGAATTGTTTTCTGCCTCTGATATTTTCTGCCCTTTTGCTTTTGCTCGCACGTTCGAGCCGAGAAAGAGAGAAAGAGAGACGTTGCACTATATTTTCCAGCGAGATGAAAATTCATCATGCTTGCGGTACGCGCGCGCAACTCACGACCGTTACCATCGCGCTACTTTAATATCGATTACTTTTGTATTACACATATATAATTACGCTGCTTTTGTTAACATAGTATTTTTTCCCGAGCAAATACCGCTTTTAAGATAATTTCAATTTGTAATTGGAGTCTTTCTACTTCTTAAAGATTCTGTCAGAATTCTTTCTTTCTGTTTTCTCTAAAGTGGAAGAATTTGCTCGAATAGCGCGTTTTTCATTATAACGGAAGAGGAAGAATGTTTATTCCGACTAATAGTCATTTTCTTAAAACAATTTTATCAGCTTTCCACAATTTTCCCGAGATATTTATAAATGCATCAATAATTAGAATTTTATGAAATGCAGAAAGTTAAAGAGAGAAAAAGAGAGTTTCATTATCTTATAAATTTTATTATTATTATTTTTTTAGATTTTTATAAAACTCGATGAGGAATCTCCGTATCAACTTCCGCAACAGAATTAACTTTTACTCTACAAAATATATTGTTATTAATATATTGTTGTTAAAAAAATAGAAACTCATTTTTTTCCTTCAAGCTTCCTTAAAATTTCATTTATTTCGCCAAACGCAACTCCGGTTCCAAATTTTTGAAAGATCCTACACGTTACTTTCGCAAATCTTCAAGTAATATCCCCCGGCTCCGTAATCAATGCCACGAACGAGCGGTCGATTTATTATACTCGTAGATAACACTCAGACAGAGCACTCGATTCCCGAGAGGGAGAACAGACACGGATGGTTTCTTTCTCGAAAGCGGGGTAATACAAAGTTCTTCGGATATCTTCGATACCCGAAGTGCGACGGGGAGAAAACGGGTATATCGCTTACTTCTTCCGTCGACGCGTTCTTCTGATACCCTCGGCCTTGTATCTGGACGCAGCATCTCTCGGGCTTGGAAAGCGAGAGCCTTCCGAGCCTCGAGAGCGGCGAGTCTCCGGAACGTGCCGATTTTATCGAAGGAAACCCTTTCATCTGCTCGTCAGACGATTCGACTCACGTATTACTCCTTCTCGCTCGTCTCTTAACGGGGTCTCGCCACCCTTCTCCGCACGTCTGAGAGCTCCCGCTGTTTATCGGCCTGGTCGAAGGTCGCCCGGATTGCTCGCGATTATATTTCCTGAAGTCGGAGCCACTCCCCCAAACTGTCGAGGAGAGATGTACGGCGCGTTCGCGATATCTCGTTAACAACTTGAGAACATCAGTAACTTAGAGGATATAATAAGAACTGAAGATGTTACAATAAATATAAATGAGCGCGTATATTAGAGTTTTTAATTAAATATTTCTAATTAAGAAGTCTATTGTTAGACGTGATGATATATTCTCTCCTAGTTTTGTTTCAATTTATTTGTAAAAGTAGAGAGTAACGAGATTAACAAAATTGCCAACTAACTAATAATCTGGTAGCGCAACTTAAATTTTTTCTGATACAAGTTGTACTTTACGTCGCGCGACGTTGTCGCAACTTCGCCTCGCGGAAATAAAACTACCACGAAGGTACTTGTAAACTCGGGGAATTACGGTGCGAGCATCTCGATCGTCTCCGGTATCGCGTAATTTGCCGTCGACGACGTCGACGAGCAAGTCGGAAAAGCGCAGCTTCGGGACGACGTTGCGTTGTCGTCGCGGATGCGCGCGCGAGCGTCATCAAATTATGGAAATGCGCCTCGCGCGCCCGTTCTAATTCTCTTTTATTATCTCCCGCCAGAGAGTTTGTCCGCCCATCTCTATGATAATGCGTAACGACAGATTTTCTCATCCGGCGTCTGGTTGCAATGACGAGAATTCGCGCCGCGCCGATACGCCATTCTTTCGAATATCGCGTATATACCGCGCTATTTTTCGCCAGTGTTCGCACTATCGCGCGGCCACGGATGACGATAACTATCGTCCTGCCAGATACCGGTTCGGATCCGGACTTCTTCGTCGCGAGCACTCTGTGCGGCATAACCGTTACGGCCGAGTGTGCTGATTTCTCGAACGTCCTCGTACGGTGAGCAGCTGTCGTTTCACGTAACACTTTTCAATAGAATAAGAAGAAAAGGTGAAAAAAGAATTGAATTACCACGAGTTGCGGTTGATTCGTGAATTTTAGCTTTCCCGATGATTCAGAATAATCGAGTTGAAAATTGCAACATGTCAAACTGTCTCTCGACGTTCTGATAATTACTTTTTCCAAAAATCGATATAGTGTCGTGAAATTTAGAACGAAAAATTTGAAAAAAAAAAATCATCACAGAGATCTGAAAAGTCCGATGTTATGAATACAAGAGCGAAACGTAAGATCTTTTCTAGATAAGAAGAAAAATCGAAATTTATTAATAATTCACGGTCTTGACGTCTTATCGAATGATGAGAATTTATTCGCGCTCGTGACAGACCGAAAGGGAACATAATGCGGATTTAAGCTTACATCGAAAAAGCATTTCATTTAAATTCAATGCATAATGCAGGAGTTATCTCGAAAAATTCGCGGTTTGACAGTTTATGGAGTGATATCAATCTACGCGTTTAGGAAAACGACGCTTCGATGAAAGAAAAAATCTCGGCGCGAATTTGATTTACGATTAACAAGGAAGACGAATATCCGCACTGTCAACGGAACAAATAAGAAACTTCGGCGAGATAACTCTCGCGAATGGCTATAAAACCTCAAAGAACACGCGACGCGAAAGTTTCGCATTTAAATTCACCGGATATCGTCGGCGAAGACTCTCTTTCTCTCTCTCTCTCTTTTTCTCGCTCTCCGGATATGAAATATCTTAAATAATTCCCGGGCTGACATTTTATCGACAACAAATCACTCGCATCCTCGTTCGTTTATTCGTTCGGGAGCGATCTTCGATATTTTCTCTCCGTCCGTCTCTCGTGCCTTCACGTGCATTCTGCATTCTCTTCGGTAAACTCCCTCGCGCTCTCTCGGCAGCGCCATTCAGATCGATGTACGTACGAATATACACACACACCCGGTAAAAGTGCGTACGACGACGTGCGTAGTCACGAGACTACGGGGCAAAAGAGGAAGGTAGAGGGGAACGGGCACAAATCACGAAACGCGCGCGCACGGGAGCGATGCATCACGGAGCCGCGCGCTATTGATGGCTGTCTCCTGCAATTGACGGGGTATACGCTACGCGCATCTCGATCGCGAGTGCACGCGACCGGACTCCTCCTCGCCGACGAAGGAGGGAACGATATTATCCGTGATGGATGCTTCATCCGTCAGAGCGTCGCGAATATCTCGCTTCGACGCGACCGCATTGACGAAACGCCGCCGTCGACCTCGCAGCCGCCGCTCAATGCGTGTGCATGCAGGCCGACGTCATCCGTCGCGCCGTATTCAACCCTCCGGAGAAACGAGGCTACGTCGATCGACCTCTCCTCCCTTCACGGAAAAGCGAACGCGCGCTCCGTGAATGGAACATCATCGGCTTGATGGGGCTTGTCGTTGACGTGATTACGTTATTACACGAGTTTAGATCAGATGAATGTACATTTATGGGAACTTATTGAGTTTTATGATCGTATTATAAAATTTTGAAAAAAAACTGACGAATAGAGAATTATCTCGTTTGCGATAAATAAATAAATAAATCAATTAATTACAATATAATTTTTTAGTACTATCTCTTTCTCGAAATATAAATTTTGTTTTAAATATAATTACATAAGTAATTAATTAAAAACGATCGCGTTCAAACACTCCTGACATTCGTTTGCGCAAAATTCGCAGCGAGACATTTAGAAACAACATAGCACGTGTGTCTAGTGTAAGATACAAAAATATCTTGTGCAATCTATAATACGAAGAATATTTCGGATCATAAATTTACGCCGATTGCTAGGTTTAAGAAGAGAGATTATCGTGCTCGCTTTTCCGAGCATATCGGTTATTACGATAATAGTCGATGCTAATCCATCGATTATCGTTCGCGCCGGCAATAACATTACCGGTTAGACAATAATTCGATATATCACCAAAGGCGTATCCCATAGGGAACCGGTGGTGCTGCGAGGTACGTTCTACGTTCCCCGTTAACCACCGACAGACGTCGGACTCGATTGTCCGATATCGATCGTCGTCGCATCGGTGTTACAATATACGCAAACACGCCACGCCAAATGCGTTGTGTCGAATTCGTCCGCCGAAACTAATAACGCGGTTAGTCGTGAACTCGGCGTATACATACGGTTGCGCAGGTAGCCGCTTTCGAAATAATTCACGATCTACAGATGGAATAATCTCTCTTCTCATGCAATATATATCTCTAAAATTAACTTTTCAATTAATAAGAGAAAAGCGGTGTCCAATATTTCGATCGCATCCGAAATGCTCCAACGATCATAGAATTGCTCCTGCGCTCCAATTAATCATTTTCGATTCAAAACGTGCGCCGTCACGCGTCGCTTATAACTCCGCGGAATCAATCTGGCTGAATATCACCCTAAATCGTGTTCGACACCGGGTCTTCACCGGGTCGTCGACAAATTCGCCGTCAGTTCCGACAGTTGGACACGAGTTAAGCAAGCGGGAGAGTTACTGCCGGAGATCGATTCGAAGTCGCGCAGCAGTAGTAGTTCGGGGCGTCTCATTGATCGACATTTCCCCATCGATATGCGTCCGAGAGTGCATACGCGTCGTATCCGACGTTAATCCAGCGGGATGTGGGAAAATCGGAGAGAGAGAGAGAGAGAGAGAGAGAGAGAGAGAGACAGAGAGAAACCGCGCGGAGTCAGACAGTCGTAATTGGGGGATCACGGAATCCGGTTAGCGCGGATACCGAGCGACGTTAGCTGACGTCCGTTCGGCGGGCAATCGGATTGCCTCGTTTGTATCGTGTTTGTTGCCAGAGAACGAAGAAGAGCGCTCGCGGAGAAGATATGCTTCCTCTTTTTCATCGGGAAACCGGCAATATTGTAGAGAAGCGAGTTCCTGTTCATGTCAGAAGTTTGCCGCGAGTTAACGAAGATAACGAATAAGTTTTCGCGCGCTGCGTCCAACGTATAAATAAAGCGGGTAAAGATACTTGACAGAAAGTTACAGTCGAGAGCTTGACGTCGAAGAGAGACTGCTGTTGCAGCGCGGAGATCTCGTCGGCTTATGATGTTGACAAGAGCTGCAAGCGCCCGCAAATGAGATCTAACGGTTCTGCAAATTTACGAAAGAAAGTACAAGGAAATTTGTAAGATTGGAGCTAACAGCGCGCGAAATTAATTCACAATTATTTTCAAATTTTGTGTAGATTCAATTTTTTTTTTTTTTCATTCTTTATTCATCAATTTTTCGTAGTGTAAAAAATCTCCGATACTCTCTCTTTCTCTCTTGCTCTTGCGAATTTTGTCGAACGAAAGCGGGATGCTTTTTGAGAAATAAGAAGTTCTATTACGTCTTTTTGGAAGAGAAGGGAGCGCTCCATATAACTTTGCCAACCTAGTTTATAGCTCGGAATCGCCGTCGCGAAGTTATTGAAAACAGTACGAGTCTCATCGTCAGATTCGCATCGGTGCTTTACGAGCCCATAACCGATGCATAGCGGCAAATGTACGACATGGGATATATATGTGTCTGTGTGCGTGTACCGGCAGCAATGTATCCTCAGAGTTACTTGATGTTTTTCCACAGGCGGAGCAAAAATATAGATGTGCTTTCAAAAGAGAAAGAAAGAGAAAGCTATCGATAACGCGCGCGTTTCATGAACATATTAATATATCCTTGCTAGAGTCGCGCGAGAAGTCGAACGAGTCTATCAAACAAATAGCTCTCGATTGCAGTTGAACATACAATTTCATTGAAACTTGACTCGCGACCAACTCATTGAAACCACCACGGCGAAAACATGGTGATATTCGTTGCGCTATTCGGTGTTACGCGCTCGACAAATATTGCACACCGACAATGAACCGAGCGATTCGATTATTATGCTCACGTTCGACATCTCTTCACCGGTTCGATTGCCGCTTTCGATTATTTTAACGATTTTTTTTTTCTGCTACTGACGGATTGATATTTTATTTAAATAAAAAAAAAACTATAGAAAAACAAAACAAAAAATATCAAGCAAGATTATTCTATCAAAGAGTATGTATGTACTGTCATGTACTAGTCATTTCAAGAGCTAGACCTTTTTTTTTTCTATCAAGTTGTCGATAAATGTTGAATGTTTTAAATAAATGCGAATGCGCAAACGCGCACGCACGCATGCACGCACAATCTGCATGCTTTTGTTGTGAAAAAAAAAAGAAAAAAAAAAACAATTTACGTTCGAAAATTAATTCGTGAAAGACTGGCAATGTACATATAACGCGGCTCGATATAACGCACGCAGTTCGATATACAATATTCTTGCATGTCTGATGCGCTCAGATCTCTGCCGATACATCGTTCAGACTGTACAGTTTCGACGAAAATTATTGGAGATGTCCCGCTTTGCGCGCTCGCGCAATATACAGCGCTGTTCCGTAATAAACTTTATGTCGTTGCTTCCGATCGTCTAAATGCAGTTACCTGACGACGCGATCTACGAGAGACCATTACGACATAAAAGACCGACAATGTGCAGAGAGCGGAGCAACTCTCCTCTCTTCGTACAACGCCGCGACTCTCGAAAAACGGATTATTGCCCGAAGAACGACAAATACCGGCGAGATGGAATTTATTGTAACGACCCATTGTGTGTACGTGTGTGTGTGTGTGCGTGCACGTGCCGTAATATAGCAGTGAAAATTATCGCCGCCGTTTCGTTTCATGCAAATTGTCTTCGCACACGAGTCATTGTGTCGTACGTTTTGATCACTTGTTCGAGATTCATTTCTGCATTCGGTGCAAACAAATCGCTTTGTGAGTTTTCACCGGCCAGAGCACAAAAAAAAAAAAAATCGTGAAAATACGACGCCTCAACAGCACATATGCTCTCTTTCAACAATATATGAATTTTCAAAAAAAAGGAAGTTCCTCTTCTACAATATAAAACTAGAAAAAAAAAAATAGAGTTATTGCACTTTTGTGCGCGCTCCTATAAATCATTTTAAGCGAAGGAAAAATTCGAGAGGCAGGCTCTTCCCAAATTGGGAATACGTGCACGCCACATTTTGAGGAACGCAGATACACGTTATTTCGGGAGTTGTGCAGCTTCGCGGATTGATGGATGGAGATAGGATAATTTATAGAGAATTATACGCGGTCCGTGAGATCTTGTTCCGGCATCCGAGAGATTACGCGGAACGTCGACGTGCGGCGGCAACAACGTGGCGGGCCCGATAACGCCGGGGCGGAACAATTAGGACGTGCGGAAAAAGCCGAGATACGAAGGAGAGATTAGGCCGCAATACGGCAACACGCCAGAGATTCTTGTACGTTACCAGTGCTGGCGTTACATAGCCGTCTATACACGCGATGCGCCGACTTGAAGCGTAGTCGAGCGCGGCGGCTCCGACGTGCGCTCCTTTTGTCGTGTTTATGTGCAAACTTTAGTTCTCACAAAGAATAACAATATTAAAATTTTGATTATATTTTTACATCGGAGGGGAAATGTGTGTTTGTTTTGATAGCGATACCAGGTCAAGCTCTGAAAAACAACAACGGCACACAGAATTTTAAAAAACAGAATGTGTTTCTAAACCGAAAGTTTTCGCTGCAGTGTGTATGACATAGTGTGTATGTTTTTACGAGACTGCTGTTGCACACACATTTTTCTACGCTCTCAAAGTAAAGCTTATTTATAAGCTTATTTAGTATATTTTCTATATTTTTTCTGTGGTATTTGTAAAATCGTAATATACCGAGTATTTTTATTCGAGACGGAAACAAAACGTCTGTGTATCTCTCTCGAATTCCATTGCAGATGGAGCTAAAAGAATATCGGTTTGATTTATCGGCAACGATTAGAAAAACAAGCCGGTTAACGATCGAAACGACGCGCGAGAGTCCCGGCGCTTAATTGCGCGGAGTGAAGACGAATTTTCCGGAACTAACGAGCGTCTCGTCTCGCCGTGATAGCACGGCGGAGGATCGAATCGTTCTCTCTTCTCTCCCTCTTCCTTCTCTCTTCTGTCTCTCCGCTCTATTTTCGAGTGCTACGCAAGACGCCGCAAGTTCGTGGGCTAATGGGCGCCTCGAGTATTTCTACGTTCGACCCGTTAAACGGGCCAATTTACGTGCCTTCTGATCTCGACTTAGGACGCGAACCGCGACGCGGTTCGACGGCGAGGGAGCGCCTCTGAAATTTACGGAAATTTCGGTCGAGGCTGAGATCACTTGGATAATTAATCCTCGCAATAGAGAGAGATAGATAGAGAGAGAGAGAGAGAGAGAGAGAGAGTGCGTTTTATCTAGAATTAGCAAGTTTATTTAATGAGATTTGTTCAAACAGATTTGTTCATTTGAGGAGATACGCCGCGGAGGCAATTAAAATTTTCCAAAATGCGAAAATGACAACGCGCTCGAGAAAGGACCTCGGTTTAATTGTTGAATTTATGCCGCAACGATAAACGACTGGATGGAAAGTGGCATTTATGGTACAGGAAATTGCGTTGTTGCTTCGAATTTGCCGAAAAGTCGCGTATATATGTATATATACGCGTACAACTGTTACTCGTATTATAAGAACGGCGATTAAACGCAATTTCGCGAAAACGTTGCAACGTTGCGCGAAACGCTACTCCGACTTATCTTGTGTCATTGAGGCACCAATGAGGCTTGCTTATGATGCGTCTCGCACAACTACGGAGATGCGCGCGCGTGTTCGGCTTCCAAGCTCCAAAATCGCATTAGAGCCAGCCGACTCGCGTGGGACTTTTCGCGTAGGCGGTTATTACGCCTAAAGACAGAACTTGAAACTCTGTTTGAGTTTAATCTCCTTAATAATGCGTGCAAAAGCGCCGGAATTATTTGCGTGAAAAAATAATTAAATTAAAAAACAAATAAAGATGCAATTACGATGATGAATTAATAATTGTATTCTGATTAAAGGAGAGATTATTTGTCGCTCGTAAAGCCGCAGCTATCATTCAACAAAATATTCAATTTTGTCATTGTCACTTTCAACTCGAATGTAATGCGATAAATCGCTATGACGCATCGGATTTTCGTTAATCGTTAAAACATCAGCGGCGACGCGCATGTAAATAACTTACGAATCGTGAATAACGCACGTGATAATGAAGTCAATCGGAAATTATGATTAACGCGAATAGATTGCGCGGGCAGCAAATAATGAACTATAAATAATATCGCCGATGGATAACGCGAGCTCCCCGAATGAGTTTTGAAACGTGCAATTAGCGTGAACGCGAGGCGGCGGGTTTTGAACAACGTTAATTTGCAGCCACTTCGTGACGTATCTCGACCGGGCTTGATTCGCGCGCTGGTTGAAGCGCAATTTCTCCGACGAAACTCACGCTCTTCTCCGAGAAATCGTTGCCGCCGCCGCCGCCGCCATCCGCTTCGTCGAGAGAACCCGATCGATAGGATTTTAATTGCTCGTTTCGAGTCGTTTCTTGCCGAAGAAAAACAGAGAGAAAGAACCGCGAAAACACGCGCGAGAACGAACGCGAGGTGAAAACGCGGCTGAACGTTCGCACCGCGCTCGATCGTTTCCCTCGCATCACATTTCGCGCGTATCGAAATTAATTGGCCGATGGCAACTACTGCGAGCGAGCTTGTTCCCGATGTCTCTTTCAATTATCGCGAGACGTGCGCCTTTGATCGAGTTGAATTGCTGTCATCGTGTCGTGTCGGTTTCGTCAATATCTCTAACATTATTAATCAGCAATTCATAGCTTCTTTTCAAACAAAATAATTCACTTGTGTAAAAACAAACACCGTGTGTCTAACGCAGAAATTGAAATTTAATTTTACCGATTGTGTGAAACCGCGTCTTTTTTGTCGCTGTCATCATAAGAGATATTTGCGCCGGGTGTACATAATACGTGGCGACGATATCTCGAGGCGATACTCGAAGATCTTGCAACGTGGTGGATGCGGCCGAGTGCATCGCCAGCTAGCAAGTGTGGATGCTGTCTCAGCAGCATCGCTTGCACACCCACCGCATCTCCGTGTGTCTCGCGGGATTCTCGGCAGAGGAAGAACGGTGTCGATGAAAGACGGAAAGAGGAGAGGAGCGGGGAAGAAGAGATCGAAGAGCGAGAGGGTTGAACGGACTCTTTCGTCGCCGCAAGGCCGCAGTGAAACAATGCGGGCATCGATCGGCTTCTCTCTCTCTCTCTCTCTCCCCTTCTTTCCTTCTTGAGTTGCCATGTCGAGTTAACTTCTCCCTCGACTTCGGAATTTACTTCGCGCGCTGAATTCCGCGGCGCGCGGGCATGCTCGCGTGTCACGGCGATATTGGCGCCGATATACCTACAGTGATCGCTCAATTAAGGGCCAGGTGGGGAACAGAGAGGACGTGACTCCGCACAGAAGTGGTATCTTGCTACCTCAACCGCAACTTGCGATCGACTCTTGCGGCTTCCGATAGGAATTTTACGACTCGCGCGCTGACCTTATTACTTCTCAGACATCGAACAATGATTAGATTTTCAAGTAGATTGTAGCTTTTTTCAATCTATATCTCATACTAAAAATAACGTTCTCTATCTATCTGTAAATTGTGTTAATATATTTCTATTAAGGTATAAAGAGCGTAACGATTCGAGTTAAAAATCATGACGTGACTAAAGTTTAAACGGCGAGATTTCTATTTGGTACCGACGATTACTCGGTTGCACGTAGTCGACGGCGATAGTGTATGTGTGTGTGTGTGTAGCCACGTAATCTATTGGAGATTCTTTTTCTATTTTGTCCTCGCATCTTTTCTCTTTCTCTCTTTTCTCGTATCTTGCTCTTTTTCTATTTATCTAGCTGGTGTCTGTCTTCGTCCATGGTCCAGTTCTCGGGTATTTTCTAGAGACGTTCGTGTCGAGGAATCCTAAACTAGTTCCCTTGAGCGAGTTTGAGCGAGGTGTTGTCGCTTTCTCGAACGGTGAGTATCGCAGTGTCTCCTCCCCTCTCTCTCCCTCGACACTTCCTGGGTTTCCCGGACTGGACGTCCCGCGGGACTGTCTCTGGCGCGCACGACTCTCGTCTGGATAATCCTCGTTTCGTTTCGTGAGGTGCCTCTCACTTATCGGACTTGTATCTCAACCGCTTCAGCCAAATCTCTTTTGGGCTTCTCCGCGGCGGATTTTACGGCGATACCGACACACCAATCGTCTCGTTTGAAAATCGCGTCGAAAAAAAACTCGTTGCAAAGAGAAAATTTTGCGCATAAATTGACGATTATTAATGAATATAAGTTTTCTTCAATGTTTCGTTATTGGAAACATTATTCAAATAACTTTTCTCGTAAATATAAAACTTGCATAGCAATACATGTCTATTTAAAAAAATAAAATTAAAAATTACATCATTGATTACAAAAGAAATAATCAATTATTATTTGTGAGATAACAGAAACTTTCCCCGTAAAGAGCCGAACGCTCGTTTTCATCGAACGAAATTAATTTCATCAGAAATCGACACGGTTAATAGCCGGCTGAGTTGTATCAGCTTTATCACTTAAACTTTCTTCATTTCGTTTCATCCCCCGGGATATTGACTTTGACACAACACGTTCGCATCGTGGACACTTTCATCAGCAGCTCGCCCGAACGATCGGGTCCGTACCTTTTATTGCGTGCGAGAACGGTGAAACTTCAACAGAACAGACATTCGTTCTACTTTGGGGTATAATTGATGTTTATTTGCTAGCCAGGCGGAAGGCTGTCGGTGAGACGATAATTAGTGTCGCATCCTGTAGTCGTCGCAAGCGCGTCGTAAAACGTGCGGATAGGCCCTTCCGTTCTCTCGGCGAAAGGGATCGCGTAACGAAACACGTTTCTCAATGGAGAACAGCATCTGGCCCATCTCGCTTTCGTCGTTCCGAACGAGCGCGTAAACGCCTCTTCGCCCGAGATTAGCCTCGTTTACTATCGCGCGCGGCAACATTTTGTCCCGGTCTTTACAACTCGCCGACACTCATTTCGGCGCTTGTGAGGTCGATGCAGATATCGCGATAAGAACGCGCCATGTCCTGCCACTTTTCATCCTTTCAATGTCGCTATGATGTGCTTGCTCTGAGAGCAAGGGAAGACGTTGGCCTTTATAATCGCGCGTCGCTTAGCCCTAAATTCGGCAAAAGCGAAGAAACGAAACCATCTTTATGACGAAAACGTTATCAAGTCACACGGTAAAATTCTTTTACGACAAAATCAAAGATTTCTTATTTATCTTCCGGACATTTACATTTCTCTCTGTACACATCGCTACTACTACAGACATGACTAAACTTTCCATTTCCAATTTCGTTTCTTTCGCGAGAGAAGAGACAAAGGCGAGTCTCGCTACACAGATATATACGGTTACGTATATACACGGTTCCTTCCGAGAAAAGCGGGGAGCTTTTCAACTTTCGTCCCGCAATTTTGCTCGGGGAATAAGAAGCTCGTTATAAATTCTCGCGTCTGGCTCGGCAATAAAATGCGCGCGCGGCAACGAATCGCGTTATTACGGCGTTATTCCGCGGGTTTTCTTGCCGTGTGCGGCGATTAGCCGACATCACGGGGCGTGTGGACTTTATAGCGTGCTTAGGAGCGCGCGGACGCGCTCGCGCGAAACGACGACGACGACGAAGAAGAAGAGTGTCATCGCGATAAGGGTAGCCAGTTTTTACTATACTTCCGCATGCGAGGGATGGGCAAAAAATACAATCGAGTCTCGGTCGGCCACGCTCGGCGGCTAGGAAAAAGAAAAGACGTGACTCCCGCGGCAGGAAAGAAGCGAGGGCAGATCGTTGAGGAAAAAGAAGAACGAGAGAGGGTGGACGCGCGGGTGGTCGAAAGACGGTTGCTCGTAAACCTCGAAGTATCTCGTGAGATTCGTATTATTCTTTCGCGCGGAGAACGTCGTTAGAAAAGAAGACGGGAAAGAAACGCACACTCCGAGTGTTATAACCTGATATTGTTTCGCCGATGTTGTTGTGTATGACGATGTCGCGTGTAGTACAGTACGACCGCGCGGTTGCGCGCGCGTGTATTTGTAAGAGAGAATACAGAGAGTAAATAGCAGTAATTGGTGGTAGTTAATGACGTGTGCTCATTGTCCTGTGAATGGGACAATTGTTTGCCACCATTCTCCAGTCTCTATTTCCCCGCGAAACGTCGATTACTCGTCGTTGTCTTGCGTTAATTGCCAGGAGATGGATTTCGATGCGACGGGATATATAACGCGAGCACAGAAAAGAATGTATTTCGCGGAAAAACGAGAAGCGCGAAGCACGAGAAGTGCGCAATAATAATAACGCGCTGCGCGAGATTTTCAAGCGTGATTCAAAAATGTGGTTTTATTTCTTATAGTTAAATAATTCTCGCAACTTGCAACATATTATCAAAACGACGCGAGTGACGCGTATCTCTCTCTCTCGAGCTTTTCGGAGAAATAAACTCTGTTATCTCCGGCGTATCTTTCTGTCTTCCTCCCTTTATCTCTAATTAATAAGTTGAATCCACATTTATTCCCAGACTGACGCAGGATCCCGGCGTGTCACAGGAGAAAGAACTCTGCGAGTGGCAGCATCATCAAGCCGTCTTTTCTCGCCTTATCCCAGAGCGCTGCTAATGAGCAAAACTTCTCGCACTTTTGTCCAAGGGGTTGACACACCCCGCAGCCAGGGTGTTTTCAGCATTTATTGCCGCGATGAATACGAGGTGTCGCGCGAGGGTGAGAAAAGACTACGGTAAAGCTACGCTCGGATGGGTTCTCCGAGGGAGAAGGTGTTTGAAAAGAAGGGTTTTCCCATCTACCTTTTCTTTACTCTTTTTAACATCGGGAATCGACCGGTTCTCCTTCCCATGTTGATCGGCAATCACGAAAAAAAAAAAAAATCCCGTGGAAGGAATTTTCTTAGTGGATCATTCGTTATGTGCGCGTCCCTTCTTTTAGATTCACGAGGGAATCGCCGCGGGTGAGGGAGGCGAAAAAAAGACGGAGAAGAAGCGTCGGCTTGGCGTTCTGACAACGCGGGAGTTGATCGATCTTCGCGCGCGCGCAAAGGCGTTTAGCGAGAAGGGAGAGTGAAATCTTTTTTTCAAATCACATTTGTCACAATAGCGAGAGACTCGTTGGCGAGGGTAACTTTTAATACCTCTCGAAAGAATGAGATGGCTGATAATAATGTTGGAACAGGTAGATTTTTAAGTCGCAAGATCGATCAATATGGAAGACAGTCTGTCGTGTACACGCGCGCATTAGGCACGTTTATCATAAAACCAAACAAAGTGAAATATAATATATACGCATCGAGGAACAATATAATGAAACAAAATGGATATTACGGTCAACATCCGTTAAATAACCGATATTTCATGATCATTTATTTCTGCAAACATATTAATCATTTATTACAAATGTCGAAACGGATAATTTCAGTGATTGTCTTTTCCGTATCAATGCTCGTCCCGCCGTTGCAATTTGATCCGATCGCGGTTGAAATACGCCGGCGATGCAATTACCCGCGATTCGTTACAGGGGAATTTCCGCGAGGAAGAACGGCGGATAAATCGCCGCGTCGATGGTGGAAAAATTTGGGTCACGTCGCCATTGATCTCCATTCGTTTTGCGAGAGGAACGACGCGCCTCCGCCACGCGTTTGATTCATCGACTGCGGCGGAGAAGGGAAAAGAGAGAGAGAGAGAGAGAGAGAGAGAGAGAGGAAGAGCGTTTCTCTTCCTCGCCACGCTTCCGGTAAATGGCGATGTGATTTAGGAAAGGGCGACCGACCCACCCTTAGAGTCTAGGCAAGGCAAGACGGGCAACTCCAAGTTGCCGGTGGTCGGAATTCAATTAAGTCTTAAGCGTATCTTAGAACTATCGCGCCCGAGAGGTCGCGGTGACCAGGAAGAAGAGAGAACCGCCTCCTTCACAAGCTGGAAACAGAAGCGAGGTAGATAGCGTACATATGTACTCCATTAAGGTGCGTATCTATCTGCGACCGAGTAACTGAGAATTTTCAATAAACGGGGTATATACAGAGTGCGAACTCCTCCCCGTTTTTGCTGCGTCAAATTTCAACGATCGAGTTGTGTCGAGAAAATTGATCGAGATTTTTCATTCAATGAACAATTGGGGAAGAGAAAGATTTGCTCAAAACGGAGTATTAAGTTTTAATATTCAGAAAAAAATTCTGAAATTGCGTTGTGGTTTTAGACCACAATACGCGTGCATTAGCATTTGATTGAGACAATTTTCTAATCAATAAACTTCTCGAGCAAAGTGTCTTCGATTACCGGTTCGTCGACCTTCCGCCGCTTAGGGATTACTTATTCAGCAGACTTCTATTCGTTGGATCTATACGTCCGACGAGAAAGAACAGTAGTCTCGAGTCGAGCGTGCGAACAACGCGAAAGGAATCGAAGCGAGCGGCGGCATCGCGACGAGTTAATGGTTTGTCACCTGATATAAACTCGAGTAGAGAACTCGTCGGTAATTGCCACCCCATTTCTCTCCGCGCGATCCTTCCTCGCTATTTCCACCTCTTTCCGGTCGACTATCTCGACGTCTCGCGCGTGCGATAAGACGAGAAAGGGTGGAAGCGAAAGTACACGTCGAACGTCGTTACGATTCCTTTACTTTTGTCTAGAGTGTCGCGAGAAACAGTTAAAGATCTGGGATGTTCATTGCTGTTTTACTGACTGCATTTTATTGGATATCCGGAGTAACGAGACACAAAATATAACGCTTGTAAACGCGTGTATTGATTGCGAGATGTATCAAAGATATAAGACAAGTAATTCGCAACGTTTGTTTTCTTAGCACACGGATACTGAACGTATATTTAAGTAAAATCATGCAAACTGAACGAAATGTCCGTGTTTTGTCGCACAAAACCGCTTGTTTCGCCGAAGTCGCCAACTTAGTAATTTAGTGCAACCCTTCCGTGGGCGAGTTATTTCGCTTTTTGTACCTCCTTTAATCCCGTGAATCTCGACTCACTGTCGCTCTCGCCGACGTGGATCGTCGTCGTCTCCCGGCGAGGCTTTTCTTCGTGGCTGGCGCGACTCGCGCGCACGTCCGGGTTTCTTTGAGTCGGTGCACGCGAGTAACGAGAGAGCCGCCTGGTCGTTTCCCCGCTCGCCGCCCGGTCTGCGTCCGTGTGATACTCACCTGCAAGAAATATAAAAGAGATTCTGAATAGAGAGAAACGTCGCGTCCGGGGCGTCGCGCGTATAAAAAAAAAGGCAGAAAAGGGGGAGAGAGAGAGAGAGAGAGAGAGAGAGAAGGAGAATGAAGGCGCGACGAACAGGAGGGTATGTGCACAAAGTGCATCCCTCGTACAGGAGGGCGGCCGCGCGTCGCGCTGCTTCCCTCAGGAACATCCGACAAATTCCATGGAAGTAGCGCGCTCGCCGGCGACGAGCCGGAGTCTCTTTGTATTTAAATGCATAGCGATAATAAAAGGCACGTCCGCATCGGCACAGTACGCGACTCGCGCGCGCGCGTCAAGTTTCCCTCTTTCCCTCTCCGTAGCCGCGTCCTTTCCCCGTACGCTCTTTTTCCACCCGCCACCCCGGGGAGAATTTACATGACGCTTTTTGTGCGATGTCTCTCTGTCGAATTACAAGCGCGTTTTGATAACTTCTTCTGCAGATGTTACATGTGTAAAATACATATTTTAGAAATGTTTATGTAATTGTTTATCTCTTCTTGAGAATATGAATATCTCTCATCGGCTGTTAACATTCTCGTTTTTTTCGCTTCGAAATAACGAAATCGCGGAATCGAACTTGCGAGGTTCTTACGAACTCCGATGATAACACAAATGATCTACAATCGTTCCCACGCACACATTTCTTTCTGAGTATTTAATTAATTAAAATAAACAAATTCCGCGACGCCGACGAGATTCTCGTGTCAGACGTGACGGACGTCGCCAGACTAATGGAATTTTTAAGTAAACAGATATAAATTACTCCGAACACATTTGTTCCGCGATGCGGCGCCGCGCCATGCGCGGTACGGCATGAATTTTCAGGCAAACACAGTTGTAAATTACTCCGAGTATTTGTTCTGTTCATCCACCGCGAGTTGACAGTGGGCAGAGGGAGCAAAGAAGACGTAGTAAGTATACATACATATTCCGCCTTTATTCCTCTCTGTCGATTTTATCGAATGAAATTGAATTGTCTCAACTTATTGTGCGGCCGGTATAAAAAGTTGTCGCTGCATTTTCAAAAATAGTGCTAATCTCATAATTCCATTTCTATCTGCTCGCGATAATTCTACAATTTGCCATTAATACATATATAATTCCGTCGATTTATTCGAAGGATTCGCAAATCAAATTCCGAGATCTCTTAAGAAGATACGTGCATGCAAACTAATTTCAAAAGTGATTCGAAATGCGTGTTGTCAAAAGCAGGAAAAAAAACTATATAATTATATTATTACAAGTAACAGACGTGAACGCAGAAAATAAAGCGCTTAATTCTTTTTAATTTGATGCGTTTAAAACCTGTCCGCGGAGAAAGAGAGAGAGAGAGAGAGAGAGAGAGAGAGGAAGAAGAAGTAAGCTATTGTCTTTCGCCTACGAGGCGCGTGAGAGTTATCATCCGCGATAATCGCGGATGTTTACGCTTTTGCAGGAAGCTCGTCGAGAACGTCATATCATCGAGCTGAATAACAAACTCTGTTGCCGGACTCCGCGCATGACACGACTGCAGCGAGTCGTACTTTAGACTTTATCTCGCGCTGGCACGCCGGCCGTCGCGATACTCGCGACGAAACGAAACTTGGCGGCGGTAAAGAATGCGACGTTTTGGCTTGTAAATTCTTTCCCCGGTCGCTGCGCCGCGCTCCGGTGATGTACGAGCGCGAAAGTTGCGAGTCGAGCCGGTCCCGCTTTTCCATGTGCATACCTTATCAAGCGCGGCGGTCGGTGCAACACGATGCAACCGCGACCCGGATCTTAACTGACATCTACGCGCGGCGGAAACCGCGCGGTGCGCGATATGCAGCTGTTGCCGTAATAAAGATTAACTATCTCGGCGGTGTCCGTCGCAACGAGACGACGTCATGGACCGACCGAGTTCCATCGCGGGCGCTTTTTAAAAACCGTCAGCTGTTCGCGTACAGCGTGTGTGTACGACATAAATTCCTCCCCCAGAGTTTTTGTCAATATTTTCTTTGATCTTTTTCGATGTTTTTTTGAATTATTTTTCTACGGTTACATATAATATGCATATTCCGTGATGTGTAATATTTGTTTTGGAGTTAGAAGGTGTATTTTTTTAATATTTTTTATTTTTATTTTGTTAGTGATTTATGTAAAAGTTTTCCCGCAGTTAATGGAAGATTGTGTTACTCTTTCCCATTTGTTCGCGAAATTAAGGGAGGCATTGATCAGAGAGAAGATTTGATGGAACTTCTGGATACGGCAATACCGGATTTTCCGGCGGATTTCGTGCTGTGGAAAATAGATCGAGCCGGGAGGTCAGCAAGATATCGTTTCCTCGCGATGCCGGTCCGAGGCGGGCGCAGCCCTTTCAAACTCCGGCGCGCGAACGATGATGTTCAGTTCGGCGAGAGGAAGTACGCCTGGCTCGTCGAAGAGGTCAGGGCGCTTCGAGGTTTCGCGGAACGGATCCAACTTGATACGAAGTTTCGGGATGAAACAATACGCGGAAACTCGCCGCAGTCCGGAGATATCCGGTGTACAGATCGCGGCAAACAGTAACGATAACGCTAAGAAAATAGCGGAAATGTCAGCGGAAAAGAAAGTCTCGATGGAAGATATTTGCAAGAATCACGGAATCGGAAAGTAGTAGATACATGCGATACCATCGCTATTCGGTGAAGTTTTAACGAAAAACCGGATTGCGATCTGGTTGAACTCGCTTTTGGGAGATTTCTCGAAAAATTCCAAACCGAAAATAAATAAATACATTTATTGGATAAATAATGGAGAAGTATAAAGATCAAGTTTGTATTTGTAAGAATTGCTCGAGATATCGCAAAAACGCAAGATTTGAATCAAACACAAACGAAACAAAGAATGCGCAGAAGTCGCGAAAAAGTTACCGGCTGCTTCCGACCAGGAAGTAGTGAGTTCGCTTGTATTTGGGATTCGCGATCGGTCGTCGCTATATGTGTTCGCTTGTCCGAGAGAGAAGACACTCTTCCAATTTCGTTGACTATATACTCTTCCGATTCTCCGCTCGGTGACCCGAGGCTACAGGCTCTGCGCGAGATGGCCCGGAAATAACGCGGCCAATCACAGACGGGAGAGAAGATCCGTCTCGTCGCGGCTCGCGAGCTCTCACAGTGCTTTTCCGCCATCTCCTTGTCTTCTCTTTTTGAGAGAGAGACAGAGAGAAAAAAGTATTCTCGTGACTCTCGGGATGCTCCACTCCCCCCTCCCCAGTAAATCAGCCACCGCAGTAGTCGTACAGGAGGATATGTCCATATCCGCTTATTGAGGCAGAAATAAGTTTCCGTCCGCCCAAATCGCCATCCGTATGGATCGTAAAAGGAAGAAATTGGGATTAGAGTAGAGCCTAGTGCGCTCTTTTGCGGCATCTTACGAATCCGGCGAGATCGATATCTTTACCGAGAGAACTTTCGCACGTTTACTTTTCCTTCTTTTGTTTCCGTCGACTAGATTCTCTCGACCGCTACGCGATACCATAATCTCGAAATAGATGCTTTTCGTTAACGCAATATTTCGGTTTATTAATTTTATTTTGCGCCGTATTATATATGTAAAGCCAAAATATTTTACACGTACCAGAGAATATCATACGCAAGTATCGTCGCTTGTTTTAATCGCCGAATCTTTTGATCGAAAAACTGTTAAAATAAATGCATCCGGTTTAAAGCACAACGTTATATTTTAACGGATTAAGTTAAACGCAAAAATAAATGTACATATTACATTTATTTACAAATTTATTTACAAATGTACATAGTATGTACACTTACCTCTGTACAGTTAGTACGACGTGATAAATTTACATACAAATTTTACATACAAAGTGATGTATGAAAACATTGATAAAATATTTCGACAAAAAAAAAAAACAAAGAAAAAATAAACATTGTCAATAACGTTTTCATAATGTTTTTTCGTTCGTAAATATATTGTGACCAAATGCAGAACAAAGATATCGAATTACGTATCTACTGGAAATTATATTGAAATGAATACGGTTCGCTGAAATAACAATATACATTACGATATTAAATTTAATTTGTTGAAAATGGCTACAGGTGAAATTAATATTACAAAACAAAATGCATCATACGCGCAAACAAACTGTCACAAGATAAAACACAGGGCGAAATGTAGATTGAGGAATTAATTTATTTAACAGCTAAAATAATTTAGTTAGTTAACCAATAACACGGGGTGCAACAGACTTCACAAATTTTACGGAACAAATGCGGCGGATAGGAGCGTTTTGATTACGCCTCAATGCTATTATCGTTTTAATTACAAGTTATCATTTTAATTGCAAGTACAAGGTCGCGTAACAAGGCGACCGTTCGAGAGACGTTAATTCAATTTCGCATTTGCCGGCCCGTCTCTTTCCTTTCGGAGTGCGGAAAGTCCGCGTCTGGGTTTCTTCCTCTCTCGCGACAGTTTACAGTTCGCCAACTTTTCCTGTTTTCTGTTTTCCTCTCGCCTTTCCCCTTCGTTTCGCTGTGTACCGCGGACTTTCGAAAGTGGAGCAGCGAGAATTGGACTTCTCGCGCTCTCTTCGAACGAAAGGTGCTCTTTTCGTTGACAAATGGCCGCCGATTATTGCCGGTTTAAGCCAACAATCGCCGCGCCGCGAGGGGAGTTGAGAGAGGGGAGATTTTGCTTCCTGAATTATTGCTCGTGCCGTGACAAATTATTCGAGGATGACGCGCCTGGCTGCGTGGCGGCGCGCGTACCGATAGTCGCTGACGTGACGAACGATGACGCCAGGATGCCTTGTCGTTCATTAATATCGTCCGCCGCGCGTAAATCTCGCGCGACGACCCGACCCCTCTCAATTTTAACCGCTATTCCACCGCGTCTCTATTCCACTCTCTCTCTCGTTCTTATTATAGATAAAAATTAATTTGCGGAATTTAAAAAGCGGAACACTTCTTTGTATACGAGACTGTTCGCTTTTTCTACGGTATTAATAGTAGAATTTATTTCTCAGAATGTTGCGAGAAGAAAAATTTCTTCTGTTCCGTAAACAATTCGCTCGTCGATTCGGTTATAACGCGAGCGGGAGTAACGAAGGAGTTACTCGTTTCGACGATATACGACGAAAGCTCCGCTGGTACACGTGGCTTCAATTATGAACGTCGCGTCGCTTGGTACGTCGTGCGCAAGTTTCGTTCGTTAACCGCATGAGCGGGTTCGGTCGAACTGCTCACAGGCACCCGTTTGTTGGTTTTAGAGCTGATTCGCCGGGGATAAGAGCGGACGGCCGTCCGCTCGAGCAAATTTCCGGGGCGCCGCTTTATTATCTCCGCGAAATAGCCCCGGCTTCACATAAGTTTTCAACTCATTTTCCGCTACGTAAGAAAAATGCTCTTAAGAAGGCGTTTCCTGTTTTACGCTTCCTCGAACTCGATAACATGCAAAAAGTAGTTCCGGAAAGTTTCGAATTTGTCTCCGAGCATAGTTACGCTTGCTTGTGATACCACGGAGAAAGACTACGTGTATATCCGGCCCGTATTGTATCCTTCGTTACGCGCGAACGAAAATTCTTTCGCGCAGTTTATATCAAGACGTGCCGCTTCTTGTTATATCGTCAAAGTACGCTCGTAAAAAATCCTTCTCCGGTCTTAATGAAGCCTCGGCGGGGATTTCGCAAAGAGGCACAAAATTTTATGTAATATTTCAAGAATGATAAAAAGCAAATTATTTTTCAAGATATATATTTTTGTTACATCATCGTAACAAAAGAAAAAGCGAAAATAAATTTCCGAACAGAAATTTTCTTAAAAAAAACAAAAAAAAAAAAAAAAATCAGAAATCTTCCGGTCTTTGTTTGCGGAGCCGCAACGCTCGCGAGCGATCCGATAGTTGTCGGCCAATTTCCGGGCGCCACATTCGAAGAGAGAAAAAGAGAGAGAGAAAGAGAGAAAGACTAATCGTCGGATTTATCGCGATATGTTGTAAGCAACGCGTACGTGAAAAGAACAGAACTCCGACGTAGCACACGAGTAGAACACACGAAGAGAAGAGCGGCACACGTGCGACTCGTGACAACGCATTAGCCCCGGCATCAAGCCGAGACAGGCGTCAGTCTTGCGCGGCTTTCGGTCGCCGTTCTACACCAGTCGTGTCACTGTCTTGTCAAATCGAAGCAGACTTACGACATTATATTTAGATGGTACAGCCCCGAGTCGAGCAGTAAAACGCCTCGCCGAGAAGCTGTCGATGTACGTACACCACATACACGAGACGGAAAACGGCGCCGCGACGTCGTCGACGTCATTTACAGATTCAGCTCTTACACGATGCCCGAGCACGCCCGAGTGATAGAAGATTCATTATCGTTTCGTAATTATAAATAGTGTTCCGTTAGACACGATTAATCTTGTGTATGGTGTTTAAAGAGACGTTGATTGAAACTACTACTGTACAACACGCGGGAAAGTAATCCAGTATTCTCTTAATATCACGATGGGTATAGTATCGTTTTCCGTCCGTGGTGCTTTTCCCCTAAATATCCGATGTGCTACTCGATTTATTTCGTTTATGACTTTCTATATCGAGCGCGAGACGACGATTCGTGCGCTGGAAATGGAATATGATTTGTCGGCAGTATCGAGGCAAATGAGACCGTGAATAAAAGTTTCAAGCAGAATTTTACGTTACGAACGGAGGATATAATTCTTCGAACGTGTACAGTCGGCATGAAACCGAGGCGAGTGTATATACATAATTCCTGGATGTGCATCGGAAATAATCTGGTGTATACGATGGAGAGACGCGGCGCGCGCGCGCGCGCGCATAAAACTGCGATGTGCCGTAAGACCTCGTAAAATATCTAAATATCCGAAGGAGGTATCCGCGTATCGCGCTTGAAAATCCAGCTACAAGTATATAGTCGGTTCCGAACGCGTCGGTATATCGCAATTTCCGTTCTTTCCCGAACGGGGCACGTGCCGTCGGGACTCCTCTCTCGCGAAATAAGCGGCCGCCTTTCTGTATCTCTCGAGACGACTGACGGAAAGCTATGCAAAGTATGTTGTAATACGTCGGCATTTCTTGAAGATACACGTACGAGTCCTTTTCATTATTCCACGAGAAGTCACGAACTCGTCTCCTCGCGATATTATGTCCTTCTCCTCCTTTTCTCTTTCCTTCACGTAATCACAATGTGGATTTTCTTATCCGCCACTTCGCGAATTTCGTGACTGAACTTTTCGACTAAAACCGAATAAGCTGGCAATCGTGTCAGTGTTGAATTCTCGTTTACTCGCGTCGCGCGCTTTTTACCACGCCCTCGTGTTTGTGAGACACTAAAAGCGTATCTCGTATTTGCCGTTGAAGAGCCCGCGGTTTACTGTTTCATATGACCCGGGGCAACGGGCTGCTATAATAATAACACTCAGGAGCGGTTTTTATTTCGAAGCCTGTGGAGTGCGCGATTTTTATTTCGGCTAAGCTCCACACGCAGCGCACGCGCCTCGCACACTTTATTCCCGCGCGAGCGTGAAATTTTTATTTCATTTCGATGCTTTCCTTGTACGTGCTGCGTCTGAAATTTTATCTTATTTGTTAGCATAAATATTAGCATAAATATGCGAAGACATTTTGCGCAAGAACGTTGAAAAAATAGTTTTTTCTCTTTCTTGTTGAAGAAATAGATTTTTTTTCTCTTGGAAAAGTATTGAAATAAAAAGTAGTATTTTGGTTAACATGTATTTTTTTATTACATTTTTCTTTTTATGAAATATATATTGGCACAGAAAGCTAGCTCAAGACGCGGTAAAATATTTAATCCCATGTTTATAATATAAAAATATATTCTATAAAAATTTAACATTCAGATATAAAACTCATATAATAATACAAAATTCATCAAATAAAATATAAAATTTGTTAAATAAAAATTCATTTTGTGAATCTTGTATCTTCTTAGCTCTTGTTGCCGATATTTGCGTCTCAATGTTTGCGCGGCACGCATGAGAAAACTGCCTTTGCTATGTTCCTTTCATCAGCATTGATATTTTATGCACGGCAACTCGGTTTTACATTCCACTGGGAGCGCGGGAAATTGATTTTTCGTTCACTTTTTTCTCCCCTTTTTTGTCTATCACTCGCTCAGAGAAATGAATCTTCGCTCACGAGGTTGAAGACAATTCGAAATTCAAGTAGTTGAGTTTGGTTTCCGCGCTTTGCAGTAACCACATTTTATATAAATTATCTAAATTGAAAGTAAATCTTTCGTAAAAAATATTATTATTATGTAAGATACAAATCTTAAGTAAAAATTCGCAATGGATAATTTAAATAATCCAGCAGTAATGATACTGTGCAAAAACGCATGTTTTTTTTTCATGAATTACTTATTTATTAATTTTAGAAGTTTGTTTATTTATTAATCTTTAGACCGCAAAAGCCCCTTTTGAGGCTTCATACAAACTTCGAAATTCCGCGCAACGTGTATGTTATTAATATACATGAATTTGTGAAAAAAAATGCATTATTCAATGTATTTTTTTCTCAAATATATATTTCAATGAAAAAATGCCGGCGATCTAAAGGTTAATTAAAAAAGTTTTGTCTACAACCTGTTTTCTTTTGTGGCAACACGGCTGAAAAATATGTATCTGTTAGATCGCTTAGAATTAATTCATTCCAACACGATCAAAAGCGAAAGTGTAAATATATCTTTATCGTAGGCGATAGTTGCGCTTTGGAGGCCCACGAAGGATATTAACTTCTTCTTTTACGACATCGTGCCTCGCGGCTTTTACGACGCTGCTTGTCTTTACCGTAAATCCCTCAATCCCTTGGGAGTCAATTGACTTTCTCGCGGGTTACGAGGTGCCGAGCGGCTCTTCCCTTCTCGTAGACGAGAAATCTTCAAACGCCCTCTTTTCCGATGTTCTTTGTTCTTCGTTAACGCAACTCGCTTCGCCTTCATTCGCAAGGGATTATCGCGCCCTAATCGATACTTTTTCTTCATGTGCTTCAACGTTTCTCTTCTTTCCTTATACAAGAGTTTTAGAAAATTGTGTATAAAGTATTTTAATGAAAAAGTTTAACTATATATAGGAATTGAAAATATATAAATTCAAATTTGGTATTTTTACAATTAATTCATAAAAAATATCGTAGATGATTTTGTTTTATTTTTGTATTCGAAAGATGAACTTTCGCGAGCGAGAGAGGTTTTCGTTCTTTTTTCCGCAAGATTAGCAATTCAACGATACAATTTGAATTTAAACAGCGCAATTATTGTGTGGATACTTGGTCGAGTTATGCACGCGCGTTTACATTGCGGTGCAGGAATATAGATGCTCGTTCATTCATACACGGCGTGCTACTGATGCGAAACGGACTACTACTCCGCGCGCATTTCTCGCTACTATTTCGCATTTCAAATCAGTTATCCTGCCTTAGACGTTGGCGGGATGCGGCCATTTGTACGGCTTGCGCCGCTTACCTGTCGGCAGGGATCCTACGTCGACGCCTTGCTTCCCCTGTAAAACCCGCATTTTCGTGTACTTGCACTTCATGTGTGGATGTGCAAATATGTGTGTCAACATCCTTCAAATGGAACGCCAAAAAAAATGCCAAGAGATGGAAGAGAATACTTGAAGAAAGTACAAACGTGCATAGAAAAAAAAAAAAAAATAGAAAGGCAAGTGACGTACTCTTGAAACGGTAAAATGTGAAATATAAATTAGATGGGTAAAACAAACACGTCGCAGTGCAATTTAAATATAATATAATTTTTATTTACTCTTGTAACAAATTTATTTTTTAAAAGAATTTGTTTTATTAGCAAAACAACTTTTAAATATTTGCTCAACTTTGTAATTATTTATATATAAATGTGTGTGTATGTGTGTATGTATATTTATAGCTACGATATAAACATACACTTTTATAAATGTATAAATTAATAAAAATATTCAACCGCAATGGGACATGTCGGTATACGAGTGTACACTACACGAAGGTTTGCCGCAAAAATTTCATTAATGGAAGTTTCTAACGCAATATTACACTTTTGTTTGGCCATTTATTTATATAGAGAAGAGAAGATAATACTCCCTCTTCCCACACCGATGCAAAAAGATCATAATTTCCAGAAGTAATTTCCTTGTGGCAAAAGCTCTGGAGCACAAAGTGAGCCGATAAATGGATATACAGTGGAAACTCGCGGCTTTCCACGAAAATTTCATTAGCGAAAATTACTCGCGAAAACGTAACACCACTTTACTTGGTTCCTGTATATTGTATTTGCATGCGGAAAGATTATAATGAGACAAATATTTTGTTATCGACAAATATTTTGTTACTCTCTCTTTCTCTTTCTCTCACAGATATATAAATACAACAATCTCATAGACGAAGACTTTTTAATATACACGATAACACGTTCTCGAGGTATAAAGAAAACGTATATTAGAAAGTCTAGGCTCGCCGTGCGAAACTGCGAGAAGACGGCGACATGGATGGAGGTAGCGACGGGGGTTGGAAAGCGATAGGCCGGGGGATGCAGAAAGATGCGGAGGGTTGGGCCGGCGGCGCATTTCCTACGCTATAGCGGCTGTAAATTTCATATGCGCATTCCGCTCTCGCTGCTCACTTCGAGCTCGCATATACATATCTATGCGCAGTCCGACGCGATAACGGCCGCTAGCTGGCTCGTTCCAATGAAAGTCTCCTTTCCCGCGAATAGCCGAATTCAAGCATTTCTCCCTTCGGAAGAGAATGAGAGAGAAAGAGAGAGAAAGAGAGAAAGAAAATGAGAAAATCGAGTGAAAGAGGTCTCCCGCCGCGAGAATCAAAGGTGTTTCGAACAACATCGCTTGTTTAATGGCAAGAAAGTTAAATAAAAATTGTAACAGAAACAGAAAGACCAGAGAGTGTGGCATTAAAATAGAATAACTTCTAGTATTAGAAACTGTATTGCGAGAAAAAAAGTTACGTATATAATTTGTTAAATTAATATCAAAATTGCAATAAATAATATTCTATTAAAAAGTAATAATATTGCTGCAAAATAATCGGGATTGAATTTATTTAATTTTCTTAGTTACGAGCTTATTACGATATAAAAATTGCATTTCTTATTATATATACATACACTTTTCATTTCGACGCGAGCGAATTATTACGAGAGTTTCTTCGAAAGATCTGCGTTCAATCGCGGAAATCTCTTCCTCTCTTTGAAAAAACTCTCGTTTTAAGAAGCGCAATTTGCGCCGGACGATTTATTCTCATTCCGCATGCTTTACAGCGTAAAGCATGACCTCTTTCGCAAAATCCACAGGTCGGTTTTTATCGACGCCGCAATTTCAGGATGTTCCGCAAAGGAAAAAGTACGCCGTGCTAATTCTTTGATGTAACAGCCATTTAAAAAGCGCTACCCGCGCTAACGATAAGTGAATTAAACCGGATTTGATTCACTCGTAAAATTTGGTTCGCACATTTTTACAAACACGATTCGCGAGTGTGTCTTTGTCGCATGGTCCGAATCGCAAATATTTCTACTATCTTGTGCAAATCATAAAACATTATATGTGAAAAAAACTATGTAGCGCGAATACGTAATTAACACGTAACGTCGGTGAAAAGAGCGTTTCACGATATCTTTCGTTTTTTTTTTTGCAAAAGAGAGAGAAAAAACTGCCTTTCGGTTATCTCCTCCTCCTGCTTCGCCCTGAGCTTCTCAATTTTCGACTCGTACGCTTTTTCCGAACCTCCCTACATTTAATCCCGCGGATTCCTGCGAAGCGTGACGTATGCCGGATCGTTAATTTTTAATTCGCCCGCCTTTTCATTTCCGTTCATAGCCGATTCGGCACGCACGACGTTATTTTAATCCCCCCGGGGGAGACGGAAAACGCGACGCGAACTATCGGCCGGGAGTACGTACCAAGGGGGGGTGGCGCGACAAAAGGGGTTAGCTCTATAAATTAGGGGGGGCACGGAAATTTCGACGAGGGACACGTTGCTTTTTTTTCCATACAAAATGTCCCGTCGAATTGGCTCCTGCGAACGTCGACAAATATCGATGTCCTTCGCGGGGTGCGCTGTAATTTTCATCCCTGCCGCGTTCCACGGTTCATTTTTTATCCGTCTACGACCGAAGTATCTTTGTCAGAGATTCTCTCGCGTACACTTAAGGGAAAAGTGTTTTTTTTTTTTTTTTTTTTTTTTTTTTATTACCGATGATCAAAATTTGCAAATATAAAATTAAAGAATCTTATTAAAGAATCGATAAACGTAAACAATGTAAAATAAAAAAAACCCTTGGCAAAAGATTTAAAAGAACGTTTTAAACATATGATACTTAGCCTCTCGTGATTATTCCTTCGCGCATACACAAGTTATGCTAAGCATCGCATCGAAATAATAATATTTCCGGCGTCCATAGCGTTCAAGTCGAGCGCGAAAAAGTAAGTTAAGTTGCGGGACAAATAGCGCGTTTACATAGCGGCGTGAAACGCAAATGAGCATATTTTCCCCGGCGCTTGTGCACGGCGGAATTGGAAAAATGCACGCGGAAAATACGGCGAGCGCGTCGAGAGAGAAAGCCGCGGAAACGGTTAGTTTCCACGTGCATTCGGAATGCTCATGAAATTCGTATCATACTTCAAACGATCGATTCGCCGTCTCGCCAGACACTCGCAAGAACGGTACGGATGTGGTGTTACACAGGTAACTTTGACTGGAATTTAATACCCCGACAATCTCCTTTCGTCCTTTTTTTGCGCGATGCAGCTCTCATGCAGCTTGTCGTAACCAACTGTGCTTGCGAGAAAGCTTCTCATACAGTTGTCACGTTCTCGAAAAGAGTTGTATTTTTCGCGGAACAAAAAAAGCGATAAAGATTCAAATTACGCGATAATTTAAAGGATGGATTTTTTTATCACTTTCAATATTATATTGATTTATTGGAAACACAACAACAAAACGCAGCGTCGCTTCGTTACGAAGACGATACAAGACAAATTTTTCTGGCGATTTGAAATTGAAGAAGATGTACATATAAATATTTGATGCTCGCGTTACGTAACTTTGAGATAACATTTAAGTGATAAAGAGTTAGGGCCTTTTCTGACTTTTCTATTGTTAATCTAAAATCTTGCAATTAAATGTGAGATATTGCCGACGCTAAGTACACTTTATAATTGCGCGAGTTACAGCGCATATAAACCGGATACCGACATCGCAGTTAAGCGCGCAATTTACAACAGTCAGTCGCGGAACGCGCGCGGGCGAGGAACAATTTCAATCCTTCCTGTGCTGGAGGGTTGCGATCCGCGCCTTCTATTCGAAAACGGTCGTAACCGCTCATCGAGTCGATCCATTACGACGGCTCGTAACGACGGAAATTCCGCTTATTGCCCTCCGCGCGGCGCGGAACATCGCGCGTCGGAATTATATTCGGCGACCGTCACGCGACGGCGATAATTCCCGATTCCGTCTGAGAAGTTTAATCGAAACGTAACTCTCTCTCTCTCTCTCTCTCTCTCTCTCTTTCTCTTTCTCTTTCTCTTTCTCATCCTCCCCCGCGACGATTCCGTCTTATATATGCGCGGCATATGGAGCGTGTTAAGAGAAGGGTTCGTCTCGGAGGTGGAAACGACGTCTCGTACGTGCCGCCTTAACTCCTGAACGCGCTTTCGGAGTTATCGAATGTCCAAGCACGATAAATGCAATTGTTTGACAAAAATTGTACAAAAGTTTTCAATTAATTTTTTTAAGTCTTGATCGAATTTTATGTATATTTTCAAGATGACAATTATATATATAGCTGTGAGTTTTATAGACTGAAAATGCGACATAAAAGTAAAAATCTCGCTTTGTTAGATTCAAGAACGAGCTCGAGAGTGTCTCAGAACATTCACGCGATGCGACAATGGAAGCGACTTGAGAGTTTGGCTTTCTTTACAAGGGTGGTAACCTCGCTATTTTCGCTCCCTCGACACAACATTAACTTCGTTAATGTGGACAGACCCTTCCGGGTTTTAACCCTTCCACGGGTGAGAGCCTCACGCACTGATTATGCAAAGCGCGCCGTATCTTGAAGAGCTGCAACACGCTAGACCGAATATTTCTTCACGCGTAAAGAGCTCGTGTATTTGACGCAAAAAATAATTTAATTCTTAGTCTCGCGTTTAATTTAACTACGTAAAATTTTTCTCCGTTGCGCATACGGAGAAAATGTTTTGTATTTATTTTTCCTTTTATATCTCAAGAGATTATTTTTGATTAAAAAAAAAAAAAAACAAATAAATAATAATACGATTGAAAGAGCCATTCAATATTGGGCCGCTTCGCAACGCGTTAATTATGTTTCCGAAGTGTTCATTGTATCCCAGCGCGCGAATTATTTATTAATTCGTCAAGATACTCGACAGCGGATACATACGTACTATCGATGTTACATCGGCCGGCCGCTGAAAGCCAATATATGGTCAGGATTAATATTTGCAACGCGTCAACTAGCAATAAGCATAAAAGTCCGCAAACCGCAGGCGCGGATTCGCTGAACCAAATTTCTGCATACACACGCACATGCATACGCACTTCACACGCACTGCGACCATATATCACTAGATAAATATCTCGCGCGCCCATAGGCAGAACAAATTTTTTTTGTCCGAAAACGCAACAGATATCGTGTAATATTTATTTCAGAGCGTCGAAAATATTTATACCGCCGCGGATCGGATATTTTTTATCGATTTGCCATTTTGCAGTCGCGTTTGCGCGAGAGCGTCTATCGATCGACACGGCATATTTTCTGTGTGTACCTTCGTATAATGAATGTACATTCTCAGACTACGGGATATCGTATTTCTATATATCACCAGTTAACGTTCTAAATTTTTTTGTGCTTTTTTTAGCTTCTTCCGCGTATCTCGCCATTAAAAATCGCTTAAGTCGATCTTTTTCTTCTTTACTTATATCTTAGTCTTTTTCTTGTGGTGCAACTTATTGACTTTCTTGGTTATCTGTGATATGTTTAACAATTACTGCGTATAGTCTAGCAACACACACACACACACGCATATTTTATATATATATATATACACATATATATATATATGCAATGTTCCAAGAGAAGATATATACGCAGTGTTCCTCTGTTCTAGTACATGCGATAAATTCTATTCCATTTTCTGTCTCTGTCGGTTATCTCTTCCTTTTGCTCTCTCTCTCTCTCGCTCTCTCTCCTTTCTGCTTGCTTGACGGCGATCTATTCCTTAATACATGTAAATGAGATGCCATGCTTTGCGAGTTGAAATACCACGTTCTCTTCCTGACTGCGCCGTGAGTGAGCGAAAGAGAGAACGAGACAGATGGCAGAATGGGAGGACGGAGCGGCGGAATTTCGAGGAAGGCGAAAGACGTGGTTAGCGGTTAGCGTTCTGTCCGTACGTCGGCGACGGACGCTAGGCGAGATGGTAGTAACGTATCTCTACGTGGAGAATGCATCACGAGGACGAGATGTGGAGCACGGTAAATTCGCGGGCAACACTACCATCGCGCGCGCCGTCTCGAGTACGACGTGAACGTGACGACGGTGGTGTAACCGCTCGCGTTGTCGACGTCGCGCCGTTGTTTGTGCAGAATACGGACGAAATGCCGTTGTGGCGAAGACTCGCGCGCAAATGCGCACAACTCGTCACCGCGTGAACTTCTCGCTAACTATACGTGTATACGTGTGAGTAAGACAATTTTACAATTTTTAGATTTTTATAAATTTTTTAGCGCGTTTTGCAAAAAAATTATAAAATGTTTGATTTGAAAAAATTAATTTAGATTTCGTTAAAAAATTTGTAACTATATCTCGGATTGTTATTCCGATTACATTACATATCAAAACTAATTTAGATGTAAAAACATACGTACTAGTTTGTTGTATTAAACTATGTCAGATGTTTGCAGCGACATATAACGTAAATCTACTGCAAAATGAAATCCTATGTCGCAACGACTGCTATAGCTATTAGTAGCACTCGTCACTCGGGGAGAGGAAGGAGGGAAAACAATACTTTCAAATCCCCGGAAGTAATGGTTGCTATGTAATCACGGAGAGTGGTATACCGTGTGCGGTGCCGTAAATTCCGCGTTTTCGTCTCCGATATTGCGCAAGGTAGGTGCCATACGCGGCCGTGTCCTATCTTCCTCCTCGGATGCGAATGTGCTTCGACAAGGGAAGCATTTCACAGGCTTTGTGGAGGCGGCGCGGCGCGGCTCGCGCGCGTCTCGCCACTCGTAAATCGCGAACCGGGGCGAATATCGCGCCTATCTCGATTTCACGGCGCGCGACATTGTCGAGAATGAAATGACGACGAACAATGGCGCGAAAGAAGAACAAGAAGAACCGACTTCTCGTGCGATTCAGATAGTTCGGATCGATGACGACGTAAATATATACGAACGTTCATTTTCGGAAACCAATTTTTGCAGGCGCAGAAAAAGTAAAAAAAAAAAAAAAAAAAAAAAAAAAAATCAATTGGATAGTTTACGAGAAGTTTTAATACGAATAATAATAATAATTATTATTTTTTCTCTCTTCGCTGTTCTCATTATCGTTAATTGCCCGGGTGGTCACATTTCACATAAGTTTCGGCACATAAAATTTAATCGGGACGTTCGCGCAATTCCCGACACATAAAACGTAATTTAGATTAACAGACTGTAATGAGGTTTCATGGTGCACGCTTTTACTACTCGTCATCGTTAAACGTTGCGCCGGTTCTGCCGTCGCACCTGGTGTCCGATTTAATATTAAACCGTGACGACCGCCCCGACGGCATGCGACGGCAATTCCGGACAACGAAATGCGAATCGCCGTGAACACGGCGGCTGCGATCGCGCGACAGTATCAAGACACACGTATCGAGCGCGTTTCGGCACAAAACAAAGGAAAAACGGAGACGACGTCGTCGTTGTCGGCGGGAATCCTTTACGGGTGCTGCGAAATCACCCATGACGCGTTACGAGACGGCCATTCGGCATAAGGTCGCGCGGATTTTATACGTCCCCGACTCACAATAACATGTCGGACTGACGCGGGAATAGCGTAATGGCGTTACGACGTGTTCTCCCGATATATCCGCGCTATCTTCCCCGCCGGTCGTACAACGCATCTCTCGAAGCATTACGACGCGTCCCGCAGGTGCAGCGGCCGTACAGGATTATGCGAATTGACTTCGGAAATCCCGGCCGGAGAGCCTTGAAAGGACCTCGTCGTACCATTCGCGCGGATGATGTCCTTTAGCTCTCTGGCTACGCGAATACATCTACATCGGGAATTAAATTGAATGTGGTATCGATATCTTACCGCGTTTTTCACATATTGCTTCATATATGAGATATATATGAGAGTGGATGTAGAAAAAAAGAGATAATTTGCTTTTGAAAGAATGTTTTCACAATTATTTTAATTTTTATTTTTATATTTTAAATTTCATCTTTATTTAATTTTATATTTAAATTTCATCTCTATTTACTTTTTTTATGTTATTTTTTATTATTTTACTTACTACAAAAGACAATTTTAATGCGCACTTTGAGTCGGTGTGTTTTAGAAAAAAAATAAAAAAATAAAAATAAATTGCAAACGAGCAATTCGTCCGTCGTTTTGCGTCCGTCGATACACGCACGTGGCGTCACGTTGCATAAAAAAAGACGGTTAGTAAAAGCAGCTATTAAAAGTGCACAGGCGACACTGTTACCAATCGACCTTTCGTTGAGTCGCTGTCGGCCGTCGCTTTCCGCGTCGCGTGTTACATTTTTCGTTCCCTGAAAAGCGAACGAGCGAGCGCGGTTCCGTCGACATCTGCACCTTTATTTCGGTAACAGCCGCGCAGTGTGTTGCGACCGCAATGCGTGACGATGCTCCATGTGTGAGAGTATCTATGCGCCGTGGTGTGCAGCTGGTAAAGGGTTTAACGGGCGCTACAGTGTCGAATAATCTGATTCTTTCTCGTTAAATTTGTGTCACACTTACTTTGTTCGATCAGCGTGAGTGGAATACGCTCGAAGTATATATAAATTACAAGAACATAAAGATGTTTTATGTACTTTTGTTGGAACACTTGTTTATCAGCGATCATTACATATGGATGTTTTCCACCTTGGACTATACGAATTTTTTTCCTATCTCTTTTTCTTTCTTTCTCTCTCGCAGGAATAGACAAGAGAGAAACCGTTCGGGATAAGCCATCGGAGCGCCGGCTAAGGGGGTGAAAAAGCAAGGCGCGTCGTGATGGATTGGTCCGGGCCAATCACCTCGTTTGTATCCATTTGCAAGGAATATTGTTCTCGGCGATCTCGCCTCGCACACGCCGTTTTTTCTTCCCGTTTCGTAACCAAGACTGGCGCGTGATTCATCTTGACGGAAGGAGGAAAACGGGAGCGAAAAAGAGAAGTCATTCTTCCTCTCTCTTCTCTCTCTCTTTTTCTCTTTCCTTCCTTCTTGTGAGCGAGAAAAGGATTCTGCCATCTCACGATGATGTTCTTCAAGAGCGATTAATTTTCATTATTTAAGCCCACGGCCTCGCTATTGTTTGGCCGCTCGAAATCCGACGAGATGTACCGACCTCTGATCTCGACTGTACATTTGCAAAAAAGCGGAAAAAAATACGGTATAATCGGTAAAATATTATTGGTAAAATTTTGACAGAAAAAGGATAAGTGTGCGCAAAAGTTCTTCTTGTCAAAATGCGTAATAGCATATTTTAGAAATTTTTAATAGAATATTTTAAACAATTAAAAGAATAGAATAATTATTCTACTTAATACTTTACAAATTACATTTATTTTACACATTATTTTAATCATCTTTTAAACAATAACGTTATAATAAAACGCTTTAAATTTTGCGCAATCGACGTTTTGTTTTCTCTTTCCATATCCATTTCGGCCAACTTACCGCGAGAGACGGAGAGTTAAATATCACAGCTCCCAAAACCGAGTGACTGCGTTATCCCTACGTTTCCCTACAAGAGTTATCGCGTCTGCCGCGGCGAAGGGATGAGAGAACGCGCTATTGGATGGAATTTCTCGGTTGTTTGTTTCGCATAGTTTCAGCGGCGTGCTAATGCCGTCGGCATTAGCATACGGCCGCCACCACGAGCTCTCGGCGACAGAGAAAGGAAGAGAGCTGTTCTCACGGGAGAGTGACGCCGAAGTGGTCGACAACGGTCTGTCTAACGTCGTTCAGGGACAGGGGGATGCGAATGGAAATAACACGAGCGGAAAGGAGTCTCCTAGTTACCGCTTAACGAGTCGACTGTGATAGTCTATAAAACTTGCTAACAAACTTTCACCCTCTCGTTCCTCTCTGCAGGCACCAACCCCCTGGTGGTGTCTAACTGCCTGTTTCCGGCGCGATCCTTATCACAAGGTTTTACTAGACGAGAAAAAGAGGGAGGGAAGAGAACGAGTCTCGCGCGCTCCTTGTGGGACGAGATGGAAAATATATAACGACGAATTGGAAAATATACAATGCACGAAAAGTTACCACTCGACACTACATACAACTGCACTCGCAATAATTGCTCTGCAATGTCTTCTTGAGAAAATAAGATTATATCTCCTCATTGTTTTCATTATTCGAGTCAACCAGGAAGAAGTTATTAATACATCTCGGATTCAAATCTCGGCAAACATCGTTAGCACGCGTGTCAACGTGACGCGACCTCGGAAAGCGAGACAATCTGCGGAAAAGTCGACGCCTGATCCTCACGTTGACTCGAAGAAAACAGACAGTTGAAATCAGCGAAGTCGCTCTTCGTCGTGTTGCCACGGAAGTGTATCCCCCGGGGAAGGGAAGAGAAAGAACGCAAAGCTCCTGGAGAACGCGCGAAAATTCACTTATTCAGGTGGGGCGGGAGAAGTCGCTCTGCAAGACAGGGGAATGCCATCGCACTCTGGACCATCGCTCTCCCTTTCTTCTCTCTCTCTCTCTCTCTCTCACTCTCCTTCTTCGTGTCGCTCTTCTTGCCTTGCTATGGCGTGATTTCATGCAAAGCGCTGCTTTCACGGTGCGGTAATTTCATTTTCGCAACGAACTTACAACCCCCTTTCTCTCGCGCCCTCTCGTCGACTCATCCTCTGTCCTGTCACTCTCCACCTTCGCGTGCGGCTCTTCGTCTCTCTTCTCCCTTTCGGAAGTTAGCGCTATACACGTATAGTTTCATTTACATCGTCGTCGTCGTCGTCGTTCTCGTCCTTCGACCGCGTTCTATCCATTCCCGAACTACTACGAGCGCAGTTGTTTTACCGGAAATGCGTCGCGCCATCGATGGTTCGTCTCAAGTTAGCCAACTCTCTCGTTAACCAACTCACAATATTCTCTCTAGTTTCTATTGTTGAACATTTATGCGATTCGTGATGTGTAATATTAGAGATGTATCTATTAAATGGCGATGTGCATATGAAGAAAATGTATATTTCTTCATTTTTTCAATTTTAGATTAACGTTTATTTAAATAAACTCGAAAGGACAGATTGCACTTTGATTGAATAACATCCATTACTTTGAACGCAACATATACGAATATAATTCACGATTGAAACCGCGAGGCGCGCTGACCGAGTTGCAACTTTAAAATATAAGATGCGCGATAGTTGTCGGTTGACGAGACCGAGCAGAAGCTGCGGTCGGACGTATCGGCGGTGCGCCGCCGCACCGATGCAATTCGCTCGGCGGAGATCCTCTGAATCGGTTTTACGAAGTTCCATTACGGATGCCTGCTGTCGACTTCACCGCTGCCGGCGGCGGCGACGGCGGCGGTTCTGTATTCTCCCGATAAAGCTGTTATTGGCTGTTTGCGTATTTATTGAGGGAAATCCCCACCGATGGAAATGAGAAATATAATTGCGTTCCGATGTTCCATTATGGGACGCGGGATCGCCGCGAGGCCGCGCGGTCTTTATCTCGCGGTACTTTAAATGTGAATACGATTGTGTCCGAAGAGTAATACGTAATTAAAACACGAAATTTTTCTGAAAAAAGAGTTTTTTACATACGTACGCGAGGTTAAAATTGCGGAATTTTTAAACGCGCGAGTGTTGCTTCATCCAATACGTCGATTCGCAATACGCCGGTGAAACTAGCGCGTTTATTTGCCGTCAGCGACGATCGAATGTGCCTAAATTCGAGGTTTGCGCAACGCAGTGAATGCGGAAACGCGCGCCATTGTATGTATTACGTTACACTGCACAGTCGAAATTGTACGTAATTACGCGCCCGAAGTGCCGTAATCGTACTTTATTCGGCCGCATTCGGTCAAATAACGATGACGATCGATTATGCGAGGATTATGTTGCGGGTGTAAAGTCGTTGCGGCTTACGTTGCTCGCTCTCGTTCGGGTTTAAACGTTGACGCGAGCGGTATTTCCGCGAGCTTCGCGAGATGCCCGCTGGCGGTGAGCGAAATAGCATTCGACGGTTGACATTACGTGAAGGTGTGATTTCTGATGCGCGCTTACAAGCGTTTACGGTGCTTTGATCATGTGCTTCCCTTTTGGAGCGCCGGCTATCGATCGGCTGCGGTCGGCTTTTGAAGCGTTTCAAAGTCAAAGCGCTCGCCCACACAAATGGAATATTGGATAAAATGCTAAGCGCCGTATACACACGCGCGCGCACACACACACACACACACACACACACATGATCTTAATAAAAGCTACAATTTCGCTGCCTTTTCTTCCGACATGGATTGGTTCGTAGAAATGGCAAATTGAGCTTAATTTTATCGCAACTATGGATAAACTCAACTTTGAGGTAAACTTCGAACAATCGCGTGCCGTGCGAACATGCAGCGGCTACTCGCATTACATAAATCAAATGAACTTCATAGACGCATGTCAATTTCTATTGCATGCGAGTTAATAAGAATTAATTGCAGTTCTAGATAGTAAATTAGAAGGAAGTTATTCGAAATTGAGTGTTGCCGTAATCGTGCGTTGCAACTTCCGCACAAACGAGACGCCCAATTGGTCCCGAGTCTATCGTAATTACAGCGAAATCGATGTTTTCGATCAGTTGAATACGCTTCAATAACTCGGAAAGCGATCGCGAACTTTGCCTCCACGTTCCCAATTGTAATTTTCGAATTTGAAACTCGATACCGCGCGCACCTGCCGCGACATTCACGAAGGCACGTGCGCGTCGTTACATTGACGTCTCGTGTGCAACAGGCGAAACGTAAAGGCTTTGTTAATGCCGACACATCATGTAACACACTGACAGAAGCGTATTCACCCTTACCCGCAATTTTCGTTAAATTGCGGGTTTGAGTATTAGAGCTTCCTCGAGAACAGGTTATTTAATATACTCGCAATATTCTCCTTTTGCAATACTAAAACAAAAAAATCGTCACTCAATGGAAAGTCATTTCAAATTCTATATCTCAAAAAATATTCAAAATGTTTTACAAAAAATCGATAAACGTAAGTTTTTTTTAAAATATTTTTACTTCAGTTGAAATACGAGTTATTTTGAAACTATCAAATTCCTCTCGTACGTCTTTCTTTCTTTCGTGATTTCGCGCGATACCTTCGCGGAAACTCCGAGCCATGTAACGAAATCGCCTTGCCGCGTACCACATATCGCTCTCGCGTAAAGAGCCAACGGATGTGTACGCGGTACGGTCCGCCATATTGCGGATATCAAGCCGGTACGTGCCCTACATGCGGACTCGAGAATTCACCTACACTTGTCATCTCTCTTGCCGAGTGTCCGACTATCCAGCGACAAGGCACGAATGTCGTTTGCCCGATCGTCCTCACACGCGCGAGTTACGTACATGCAGTCAACTGATGTGCATACGTGAACACACCAGCGGTACATGACCAAAGGGAATCATACGACAAGTGTCGTTACCTGTTCACCTTGCCCAGAGATCCCGACTATATTGGAAGGAAGTAGCGTTTCGCGCTCGAAGGAAATTGGTCGGCGTTATCCTTCCGTCGGTTTTCCGACAAAAGCGGTCGGGAAAACGAGAGAAAAATTGCGGGCTGCTCTAAACAGCTCCTCAAAGACGGAGGGGCTGCTTTGCATGGTAATTCCTCGCGCGGCGCATCCGAAATAACTTCCGGCGTGATGCGCCTTCCGGGAAACGCGATAGAATTAAAAGGAATTCTCGTGCGCGCGCGTCATGCAACTTTTCGTGCGGCTCTCATGCATTGCAACTTCCCATACGCGGCCACGTCCACGGGTTTACAGAGTATACGCCTCGAAAAGAAAACTAGGTTTTGTGTTGATTAATCATGGACTTTGAACGGGACGTCGAGCCGTGTGCGTCAAGCCGGTCGAGTTCGCGGCGCGATCTCATTGTGGCCGTAACTAGTTTCGCCGATAATGAATTAATGTGGCCAATAATAATGGACAGTGAAATTATGTGGGAATTTTCGGCAGGAGGGGTTAATTGGTCTTTCATTAATTATTAATTAGTTAGTTTGTAAGTTTGCTTAATTTCGCTATTTTGCGGCCTCTCTCGCTCTCTTTGCGGTCTCTCTTTGTTGATAACGCAACGAGAGCGTATCTAGATAAATATTATCTAATTATTCTCGCGTATAAATGTACGCGGATAAATTTTATATATCCGTACGTGATAATTAATTTAAATTACATACTTGCCGTTACTACTCTCATTAAAATAATTGAGCCTTTCAGCTATTTCGAAATGATTAACATGCAAGTTCAGCCATTCAATCATTGACCTCTCGTATACGATCGTCGACACATACGCAAATAAACTATTACCGAACACAATATCCCATTCATAATAAATATTCGATGCATCATCAAATATTAATTATGTTCTTCCGTATTTACGCAAAACCGATTGGAACATCTCGCGGATCATCATTTTTTCATTGTGTGCTTTCTATTCGATATCTAAATTTTTCCAATGAATTTTCTTCTTCCTATAATAATCATCTTTCAAAAATCTACTATTCCGAGATGTCTCTCTGTTCGGTACAATACGAACGATCATCATGAATTCTCTTCTACGAGCATATGATATTCCAGAAGGCAAACAAGAAGACATAACTTTGCATTTGCTGGGTGTATCGTGACGTGAGATCTCGTGCGATCTGAAATTCGTCTGGAGGAAGGCTTTATAAATAATTCCCAATGCCTACGTTAGACCCTTCTGCATTTCCCTGGCCCGTCTCTCTCCCCCCTCTCTTATTCTTATTCTTGATTCCCTTCTCCTTCGGTACAGCTCGTGTTCCTCATCCTCGTGGGCCGAGCTATCGTAAAACTTTCAGGCACGCTTGAGTTATGTACGTTGTCGTTCGAGAGACGGGGGGAGGAAAGGACCAAAGGGAGCCGTGTGTAGGTGAAACGCGCGCTTTCCGTTCTAAGACTCCCGTCGATGATGCCGAGCGTCTTGCGGGGACGACGAAAAGCACGCATCGATTATGAGGCAAGGGCGAAACAAGACAGACGCGAGCAATTTTCGATTCGAGTCCCGGAGCAGCCTTTGTAAATAATTCCGCGCTTTTCTGTACGCCTTCCTTTTTCGCTCGGTTTGAGCCAAAGGGAAGTTTCCTCACGAACGCGATTTGTAAATCCGGCGATTTCAAACGGTGGAGGGTGAGCGCAGCGAAATTACGCTTCGGTCGTGAGACATATCGTGAGAGAGAGAAAAAGAAAAAGAGATAGAATAATATAAAATCAACAGAAATCCTATTTAAAAATCAAAACAAAACAAAAAACATACACGTAGGAAATCAAACACACACATACATACTCGGATGTGAAACGCGACGATGAAACGCTTTGATTGCAATAAAGTATTATGATAAGATGTCAATAATCATCTCGGTTTCTTCTCGGGTATGCGCGCGGTGTGTGCGACTATGCAAACGGAAAAGACGTCTGATTGCGCACTTTTCTCTTCTCTAAAGATTTTCCTACTTAAATCACGAAGCGCCGCTGTGTGCGTGAGAGAAAGAGAAAAAGAGCAATGTCGCTCGAAGATGCCAGTCAGGTGAAGACGTTCCTTGCCTGCGGGCGACATTGATTATTCGATAAGAGAAAAAAGGCAGCAAAGGTTTACGAGATAATCCTATTGAGCTGCAGGAACCTGAGAGAGAAAAGAGACCGACGGGACGCGGGGCAGCGAGAGGGGTGACAGAGGAAGACTTAAGAGAAGCAGGGACAATATCATAAGCGATTCGAAGCACGCTGTCCTCTCTTATCGTTCGTGATTCAGACTTCCCTCCCGCGACAACGTTATCACGGCGTGCGGGAGGGAGTTGTGCTCATTTTCCTCTCGACCCGAGATCTTAAGTCTTCCCTGTCAGATTCACATGGAAATCATGTAAACGTTCTCAGTCGAATTCAAGCAAAAATTACATGTGATTTTAATGTATCTTCTTAAAATACTTTCTGATTCTCTTAAGAGAATCAACAAAATACTGTAAAAAAATTAACTATTCTAGTCTCAGTTCCTTGCTTTACAATTTATTGTCACAATAAAATAGTAAACTCTCTCTCTCTCTCTCTCTCTGACAGCAGATCGAGTTATGCAAAATCAACATAGCGATATAAAAGTAGCAATATTTAAACATCAAGATATTCGAGAGAACTTTGATATATTTTCGAGTATTTATTTCAACATCGAATAACATACGATTATTATAGGCCATTAAGTTATTCGAGCTTTTTAGCGAGCACACACCGAGACTCTCTCCCTTCTGTTTGAAACCTAACGACCGTATCCGGTCGGAGGAGAGATTGAGAAGGGTTTTTCCTCAGTTTTATTCCGGTCCGAATTTTACTTTCCCCTATCTATACCATCGTAATTCCATTTGTCGATTGTAGCGGAATTGGAAACTGCTCGCGCGATGAATGTAAAATCGTGGACGATAAATTTTCGCTTGGTGTAAAACTATTCCGTATTACTCTCTACGTCGTTAGTCGAAACTTTGCGCGATCATAAAATAAATACTTAGTTTCGGAGTTCGTCTTTTTCCGCGTCCAATAGAAGAAACACGAAGAAATTCGTAGAAACATCAGGTACAATAATACACGCACATCCGAATAAAAAAACATTATATAAATTCTACAGAATCCAGAGAAGACACCAAAGTGAAAAGAACTTTTAGCGTAATGGTTTGGAAAAGATTGTTTCGATCGAGGATTGCGGAAAATTTCAGAAAATCCGCTGGACGCATATGGCGTACTATACCGGAGCAGATACGCTGACAAGCAGCTTCGAAAAATGAACGGAACGGACAAAGTATCTGATGTGCGTATGTTTCGCATGTGTTATTCTTTATATAGCGTATGTGTACGTGAATGTGGTGTTGGTTTGCGTGTTTTATCGAACGAAAGCCGAAAACCAATATGACATAACTCTTCGTCCGGCCTCGTCACGTCTCGTCACAAGAATATCAGAGAAGACAGAACGTGACTAACCCGTAAAAAAGTTTCGTTTACGTGACGCACACAGACGCCCACATACATGTGTGCGAGTGGGGATCAGCTTTTATCTTTTATCTTACCGCTGCATGTTCGCGCACCAGTCACGTTACACAAAAGGATGTATCTGTACGACGAAGGCGCTGCAGATCAGTATCGCTTTGTAGTGTGTGACGGGAAGGATGCGACAACCCTGAGTTGTCCTACTTGCGCTGTAACTTCACTCGTATATACTTTGACGTTACACAGTTTCCGTATCTCGAGAGCGAGCGCGCAACCTAAACTTATTGTGAACTCATTGCGAACTCGTTGGTGAACTCATCACGAAACTCTAATGCACCATTCTCGCGAGTCCTCGCGCACCACACACACATACACACACACACACACACACACACACACATACATTTTACATTTTTGTCAAAAATTGCTCTCTCGAGCGATAAGTTTGTCAAAGCGTACACGGAGATCTTGTTTGCAATTTGACTTATAGCTGGCGCGGTGTGCGCGATCGCGAAACGATCTACATAAGTTCGATGTAAACTAGTTACCGGCGCGTAATATCCAGGTCGTCGTCGTTGGTGTATCTGCAACGGGTTGCTCGCGACTCGATAAACCGGATGAGATTTTGTAAATTGCTTTGGTCGGGGCTGACGCGTGTGTGTGTGTGTGTGTGTGTGTGCGACGCTTTCACGGGGATGACACACGCACGCTCGGAAAATGCAAAGCTGAAAAATCAGGTGAGTGATTGAACACTTTATATGTACGCGTTTTCAAAAGACTCTCGCGCAAAAGTCGCGAGCTTCGAAAAATATCGCTCGCGCACAGATATCTCTCCGTAAAGCGCTGGATAAATATTGTCAACCGAGTGTTGCGCGTCACAATACATATATGTATGTTTAGAGAACCTCTATATCACGTGTTGGGACTGTGATTTTTAAAAAAGCTGCACGTGTAAATTTGAAACAAATTTAGCAGCGCATACGCTTTGCACTTTATTTGATCAATTGTAAATATTAATTTTTTTATGTTTTATTTACACATTGTGTAAATAATCTTTACAAGACAAGTCAAATTCTTTATATACATTCTGTATAGAGGGAACATTACTCTCGATTGTGTAATTTTTATTTGAAAGAGCGTATATACATATGCGTATTACACATGCGTATTACATTTTACATCAAGATTGGTAAACTTGTGTGGAGAATATCTTGTACTGTAATACTCACATTAACATGGTCTAACTGATATTGTTTCTGCAGCGGAGCAGCTGTTGTTACAACGAGCATTCGTTACCGCATTATTATTCATGATTTTCTCGACCGGACGGGAGTGTTTTGCATAACATGAATATGTGGGGCCGAAATATTATCGCGAATTTATTCATTAAAGTTTTTCTTAATACACATACGCGCGAATAAATGATAATGCGCGGCGCAAATGAACGAAGCTCGTGCGGACGCGTTTGCGAACGCATTGCAGCACGCAATGTGGATTATATATAAGAAGCGATGAGAGAAAATAGCAACTTCGAGATAGAATATTTTCTAGAAACTTTGAAAAAAAAAAGTGTTAGCCGACCTTCTACGCTTGTTGTCGTTTAAATTACAGCGTGTATTTTATGCGAAATTACATCCTCGCAAATTTAACACGCCAGATCTCTAATACGTCGCGGCACACGATTTTGCCATTGAATCTCGTGCATTTTCCGTATGATTAATGAACAAGGTTGGGAATGCGATATGCGGTATCTAATTACTGCGACTGTAATCGAATTTACGCGCGGAATATAATTCTCGCGCATTTCGAGGGGGAGCAGATTTTCATCCGCCTTTGTTCCTGCCCGATTACTTTGATTACAAAAACGCCACGGGCATGTATACATTGACGAAAATTTGATTTAAATGCGTCGATCGGAGCTATGTGGCCACGCGTTACATGGAATTTCGAGCGGACGAGAGAATTCGAGCGAAAGAGAGAAACGAAAGTGAGAGAGGAGGGAAGAAAGGGGGTGGTGTCCCTTCAATTAAAATTCCCTAATGGACTCGAGCGAAATGCCGCGCGCGCACGGATATTGCAATTTTTTTTATCACTCCTCGCAAATTTATTTTCCACACATGATCGGCCGCATCGCGATATGGTATCGATGTATCATATTTACAAGTGTACCGGATCCGTTATATCGTTGCATGCAAATGTCGGGGATAAAAATGACGCGGAAAATCGCGAGCATTTTTTTTTTTTAAACTGCAAATTTATCAAAACATATTATTGATTGATAATTCTCGGTGTGTATTTCGAGATAATCGCACATAATTTGCACGGTCTTCGAAATTGTTGACGTGTGCGAATCGAAAACAAAATATTGCTGGCGGTTTCCTCAGCTTCTTCTTCCAAAAATCAATTAATTAGTCGTGTCAATAGATAGTACACGATGAAATATGTTCACTTTGAACAATTTGTCTTGGAAATTGCCATCAAGACAACCTCTATCGATTTATCGCGCGTAAAAACTGTTAAAGTGAACAGAGAGTGATTTTACGAGATAGAAGTAACAATCTTGTGAGATGCTTCCGAGCTTGGATCTTCTCATCTATCGACGAGCATATGCAAGAAAATGCAACGGTCTGGAGGTGGGAGCATCAGGGAGCATCTGCGGAAAAAGAGGAGGGGGGTGATAATAGCGCCGAGATGTTGGAGTGACTAACGTGTAGCAACGACGGAAGAAAGAATCTCGAAAGTGGTTCCTCGTGTGAGAAGATTGCGAAGAAAGAGAGAGAAAAGATCAGAGAGGATCGAAATCGCACGGATACGATAGTCAATCGATATTCCAGCCGTCGATCCCTACGCCTCGCTGAAGATGGAGTAGATACACGCGTAGGTATGCAACCCCCATAGCCTCCACCTACAATTTCTCTTTCCTCTCAGCGCTCTTTCTTTTTCGTAAAAGATTGTGACTATTGTGATGTATTTTTTATACGCAAATGCAAATATGCGTATGACAAAACAGCTCGAAGAGATCATACGTAAAGAGATCATTTGCAATAGATCGAGCACAAAAGCGCAATAAAAGATGCAAATGAGAATATATCGCGAACTTGTTTTGCACGACGGTGAGTGCAACGTTGAATAAACTTGGCAGAAGACACGCGGAACGGATTATGGAACTGTCATGCAGTCTGCGCGATAGCAGTTTGCTAATTCAGTTTTAGTGTAAATTACGCGCTTGTTTCGTCTCCGCCTCCGACAAGACGCTCGCGAACATCGTCACCTCGTTCCGCTGTCGCCACCGAGTCGTGATATTACGTGATAAGAATGCCGCGGGAGAATACCGGTGATGTGAGAGCTAATTGCCGACCCGTTCTGATGCCGTGATTAATAGTCACCTTAATTATCCCGAGTTGACTCCTGAGCGCGCGACGTCGCTTAACTTCGGCGACTTGGGGATCTGTTCGGACAAGATTTTCGGGATAGAGACGCGAATTTCCGAGGTTTCACGTCTCTCCCCGACACATCCGATGGGAATAGACGAAGTATTCGCAGATATGTGCTATGAATAATGATATGTTGCACGCACGGCGTTTTTCAGGTGCAAAAATTGCAAAATTTTATTTTATTAGAAAAAAATTTTCGGTTAGACAAAATGAGAATGAGAGGACAGTTGCGTTTCAATTCGTTCTTCAGTGTTTTTTCAAATTTACGGAGTAAGTTCCGAAAAAATCTTGTCAATATTCTCGTCTGGCTCAAGTACGATGACCGGCGTTAATTAACGCGTTAAACGCGTTTCCGTCGTAATTTCGATGCGCGCCATCTCATTATAGATATCATTCTGCGCTTTCCGTCGCGCGCCATTTTATTCTCATCGCATTTCCCAAACAGCGCTCGTAAAACGTGAAACGCGAACTGGCGGTAACAGCGGCGACGGGTAAACGTAACGGAGTGATAATGCGCTAATTAATACTGTTGCTTAATTAATTTCTCCGCTGCGCTGGAATTTTAATGAGATCAAGTAGCCCCATCACAGCGGGCGATTTCTTCTTCGGGCCATAAATGGTAGCCTTTTAATGTATCGCGGCGAAATACATGCAATTACATTCTTTCGCATTGTACCGTGAAAATAAATATAACTCTCTGGAAGTATTGAAACGGTTGTAAAAGCTTCTACATAAAAGTTTAAACGAGTGGAGAGCTTTCTCCGATTCTTTCTCCTAAATCTCTTACGGTCGATTTTTCCCGTCACACGCGAGATCGCGTTAATAGTCGACGAGATATAATCAAGAGCGCGCGGATTTTAAGAGGGCGCGTCAAATACCGGTGCCTATCGAATTCGTCCGGAGAAAAAAAAGGGGAGAGATATTCAAGCGAACGACCTCAAACATTCGAGATATCGTCTGACATAACCCAAGAAGAAAGACAAAAGGATCGACGGGCAGATTCCCGTGGGAGGCGCGCAGGACGACGTCCAGAAGAAAAGCGAAGAGGAGAAAGGGAAAAGAAGAAGCTTTCCGAGGAGGAGCGACAGAAAGAAGCAACGTTCTTCTGGCTGGAGAAAGAGGGACGAAGAGACGGAAGAGGCCTTCTCGCGGGTCAACGATGGGGAAGCAAAGGGAGGCACTCATAAAACCAGGAAGCATGTGATTTCCCCCAGGAGGGGGGAAAAGGCGCGGTCGAGGGAGATCTCGCGCCGTCTTGTTCTTCTTCCCTCCCCTCCGCCGTTACTACCCTTGCCAACATCCCTTAGTCGTATAGACGTCCCTTTCTTACACCAGCTTCCCGTTTCTTCTCTTCCCCCTCGCCCCCGTCCTCGTTTCGTACATAAAGCTAGCGAGATGGTGGTTTTTACTTGTTCGAATAAGCGTGACTGCGAAATATTCCGTTGTTACTTGTGTCAAGATTTTCTTCATTTTTTTCTTACGAACTGTCTCGGAAGGAATACGTGGATATTCATTTCTCACAGAGATAATTCTCAGCTGTTTTCTCGTCGCGTTAAATTGGAAGATTTTAATCTTTCTCTCTCGGAAATCGAAATATTTAATATAACAAATATAAAATATTTGTGGGATACTAAAAAAAATGCAACTTATTACATATTTTGGAAAAAAAAAATTAATTAGAAAGATTTTATAATATATAGATAATACATAAGATACACATATAGATATAATATATGTAATTTATTTTATTTGATATAATTTTCTACTTTAATATAATGTCCGCTTTTTTAAATGTATAAACGTCTGTTGAATTGAAATTAAACGAGGCAGCAAACTGCCATTTTTGTGGATTTTCGCGAACTTGTGACGTGCGTCACGCTTGAAAATCGCGTAATTTTTTTCAAAGCGAGCACACCGCGCGCGTGCTTCCTTCGACGAAAACGAACACGATGATCTCGTGCATGCTTTCCGGCGCAGATCATTTTTACGAGAGGAAAGTTTGGTCTCGCGAAGCGTCTCTCGGGATTTGCCGTCTGCGGCGAATCGTTACTGAATGGAAATCGTTACAGAGATTGTAAACCTCGCGCGCGCGCGAGCGGAATGAGAACAAAAAGAGAGAAAGGGAGATTTGGACGGGGAGAGAACACAAACGCGGCATTTAGTAGACAAGCGGACGGAATCAACGCGCTGTGCAAGCGAAATTCGTTCGACATTTTTATGTAAGGATGAGCGCGCGCGGCGCGGTGATTTTTCGCGTTTAAAACGAACGTGTTTCGATAAAAACATCCCCTTGTCGTCGTTTCCTCTGCGATTCGAAGCGACAGCAATATACAAAAGTTATCATGGTCGAGCCGGTTTTCCATCCTGTTTTTTTTTTTCGCTTTTATTGACGCTAAACGATCGAGCTCTTGATAGCGTAATTACCTACAGTTGTTGCAGAATCGTAAAACTTTGTAACAGAAATGTTTTGTTGTATCTTCGCTTGCTGTCGGACGTTGTGTGTACATGCACCACTTGTATAGGCGGCAGTTATATACTGTTGACGAAGTCTATTTTACGCTGCGAACTTTAATCGCTTTTAGTGCGAATAAAAATGTGGAAAGACAAAGGTAAAATAATTCTCTGCTTTATATGTTGTTTTATTTACAAAATTATTTAATAATGAGAAGAGAGAGGAAGAAACAAGATGAAAATTATTAAGTTTAATTTATTTTGCGACTGATGAGTTCGGAAACCGAAAACGACTTCTCCATTTATAGACACAATTACCTGAATATTGTTAATTGCTTGCGAAAATAACCAAGCTGCGGAAATTGCCGCCAACCTAACTATCGATTTTCTAAATCCGAGCATTCACTCCGCGCGATATTTCCATCGTGTCTGGCGTGTTGCTCATTGAAATTCATAGTCGGTTCTACGTAGCAACATATTCAATCTTTGTGTTGTCTAAAATAAAATCGCGCGATATAATTCGCGACGAGGCCAGAACTTTGCATCGTGAGGTGCATAATTCGGCTGGTTATAGAAATAAAATAAAAAACTCGCCGACACTTCTCTGAAGTCATATGGCGCGCGATAAGCGAAATTATACTCTGCGTGCTGGGTCATTTTTATCCCTGATGTACATCGGGTATAGGGTTAAAGAAGGAGGAAGAGAGAGTCTCCGAATAAGAGTCGAGGCACTTTACGAGACTTATTTCGAGCCGAAGCGTCTCGCTCGCGAATCAACCGCGCGAACGTCCAAGCACGAACTCCGGTTTTAATGCTAATAAAACCCCTGCCGTTCGGGAGCATAATGATTCCGCCGCTCACTTTCCAGACGACCTGCCGCGCGCGAGCGAATTGGCGCGATCGCACAGTCTGCGATTCGTGTGTATGTATATCGACGTTTCTTCTGAAGCAACGAGAAAAGAGAAAAAAAAGAGAGAGAGAGAGAGGGAAGGGGGTTAGCCGCGCGAATCTCAATCTTTGTTTTACGAGCCAGAAGCTCGTGAGTAGCATAACACTCCAACGGAAAATTACGTAATATCCAGTGTACTCTGTACGTATTTGTGAGCTCTCTTGTTCCGTTTCTCCATTCCGAATCGGTGATTCAGTAAAGTTGCAAATTCTGAAAGGAGTGAAAATTCGATTTGGAAACATCATGAATTTAAGCGCCAACTGAAGTCATGTGAGTTTCGGACGCGTATTGTAACGGCGGATATGTACAAGTATACGTACGTATGTATGCATGTACGTGAATGGAAATGGAGGGCGAATCGGATTTTAAATTAGAAACTATTTCACTAACTCACTTCCACTCTCTTCAACTTCCTCACACAAACTCCTCTGTTCACGCTGGAAAGCAGTTTCTTCTGTGTTCACTCAGTATATTTCTTCCTCTTCTTGAAACGCGAGAGAGAGAAAGAGAAATCTTCTGACTTCCATCCATCCGTAACTAAAGCATGCGCCTCGCAGGATGAAAATCGATATAACGCGGAGAAAGAAATTATTTTATTTTATTTTTACTTTTTTTTTTTATATAAGAATCATCTCGATGGGATAAATGTTTTTATTTTAGATTCTCTTTTGTTTGAACTCCGAACGACAATTTAGTTATGAAAATACACTCGCGATTACGCGAGCGCGCGAGAGTTCATCGATTATTTTAAACAATCAATCATTGTACTTCCGCGGGAAAAACAATCTGATTTCAAAATTCATTAAAACACATCGCTATTATATATTTTCGATATTCGATATACCAACATCTGATGCTAAATAATCATGTTACGAGAAAGATTTTTCAAAAATTGATTTACGCCGCTTTCGAAATAAACGACTCCGCGCACACGTTTATCGTGTAAAACATCGTATTGGGTATTTTTGCAGTTTATTTAATATGCGAATAGATTACCATCGAACGTGATACGTGCACGCGAAAGCGCCGCACAGAAAACAAAACCTGTGATATTCCTCGTCAAAATACGATCCAGATAGAGCGTAACGTTTTGTATCGAATGAAAACGATGGGAACGAAAAAATCTCGCGTGTAAATCTACAGAACCGTGATTTTTTTTCAGTTAGTGCGAATTAAAATTCAGTCGCCTCGTACATTAGCGGGGAAAGCACGGGAAGGAGGAGGATGAGGTTTCGTCGCGCATTTAATGCGTAGACGTAAATATCGTGCCTTATCTCTACGCATTGCAGATATCTTCTCTTACTGTTTCCACATGGCATTATTCTGCCATTTATATTTGCAAGGCGTCGCGTGACGCGCGAGAATATCCACTTTATTCGAGTCGCAAGACCCGGCGAAGTATAGTGTGTCAAATCAGATATGAAGTTTTGAAACTGATTTACACACAATCGTCGTCTTTGACGCTCAAAGAGGCTTTAACTCGATCGTCAATTGCCGCTACTTAAGTATTCAGAGAGAAAGAAAAACTTATTAACTTTGATCTCGACGTAAAAAAAGTACGTAATTGCAAGCTGTATAGAATCGCGCGAGATATATATCATTTTTTATTTTGAAGAGGAGAAAATTACAGGATTGTTTTTCCGAGAGCTTTCATTTAAATCTTCAATTCATGCCAATTCGGTTGAGGAATATTCGAGCAATTGTTTGCGCTACTGCCGCGTATATACAATCGCGCAATAAGACACCGAGCTATCACCGGAAGCACCCGCAGTAAATCCGCGGTAATTACTTCCCCGCGTGTAATCTTGAATAATCGCGCGACGTTGTCGATAATCCTCGTGAAGCTAACGAGATTTTCATGGGACATTAGGCGTCGGTGCGGAAGTGTCAATATCGTGGCAGCCACAATTTCGCAGACGTCTGCGCGGTCTCGTAACAGTCCCACGACTCGATCCACAATTTATCGTTCCTCTCCTCCTACCCTCTCTTTGCCCTTGCACTCTCTCGCGCCCTCGACCTCGCCCCGTAATACACTTGCGCCATGCACTTACTAAAGTTCGGAGACAGGATTTGCATGCATCGGCAAGGAACCGCGACAAGTCGAGCACACGCGCGTACACACCGCTCACATTTATGCGTGTGTGTGTGTGTGTGTGTGTGTGTGCGTGTACGTGGCTGCTGCGACGCTGAAGAACGGAAACGCGGAGGAACGAGAAACGCGAGATATCGAGTAAACGACGACTGCGGCCAAAGGATGCCTGTGTATGACGCGCATGTGTGTGTGTGTGTGCATGTGTGTATGAACGCGCACACGTTGTCTCTCCGCGCGCCGTGGTATTTCCGCGGGACTTTCAAGCCGCACGAAGGAGCACGACGAGCGGAAAATTGAAATAGTTACGGAATACGGCCGTGACGTAAATACATCGGACGTGAGCGCGATCGATCGAGAAAACTCTTTTCGAACGGAAGATTTTTCAATTTGAACAAAGAGGAATTAATTTTGGAATTTTTTTTTTTTATTACGCAATAACACTCTCGCGTGCGCTCGATCTTGGTTTTAATACCCCGCGCAATATAAACTTTCTAATATTCGCGCGAAGAATCCCGCACGTAATATAACGGACAACGACATTAAATTCCTACGCTCGGAACGAAATTCCCTAGGAAAAGGTTTGTCGTTAACTCGAGCCGGTCCAACTGTTCAGCGAAACGACGGCAATGGATGGCATTTCTTCGTTCTCTCGTTCCGGGGGAGGATCAACATCTTCCTCATTTAATAACGTTTCGCGATCGATCCTCTTATTCGTTCGTGCCCCGCTTTTCGAGGCTGCTTAAGCAGGGAGAGCACGTTCGAGAGTACACAGCTATTAAGACGCTCGCGAGGAAGAGAATTCGAGACGAACGGTTTATCATGCTTCCGGTTGTGCTCTCGGCCAGTTCGGAAAAGATCCTTTGAAAGGACTTCCGCGATCGATACGCAGAGACACTTCGGCCGTTTTTTGTTTTTTTCAAATGTACACACGGGGTGTCTGCGATTACTCGCAATTTCCTCTCTGCACGGGGAGAGGTTGATTCTATTAAGAATCTATTAAGAATAACTGAAAGAAAAAAATAACTTGAACAAAAATAGCGAGACTTCATTCATTGTTGAAAAGCGCAAAGTCTTTCTCCAGCGACTTATGTGATCACGCGCCGCGTACGTTTTCAAAGGATTTAATCGAGAAAGCACGAGTGATACCGTAACACCGTGTACTTCCGCGAGGCAAAAGAAGTGACCGAGTTTTTTTTCTCGATTTTCACATCGTGCCGCTTCGTTACCCTCGCCGTGCTCGGCCAAGTTGCTCTCTTTGCAGTATTATCCGAGTAAATGCATCTCTTTTTTTCAAAAAAAAAAAAAAAAAAAAAAAAAAAAAATTCCTCGGGAGATGTGCCGCTCGACTAAGAAGGATCTCTTTGCTCGAGAGGCCACCGCCTTTCTTTGTACCGGCCACTTGAAGAACTTGATTTTTCCACTGTAGTCCCTTCTCTTCATCCCCCACTTTTCTCTCGCTGGCCGTTCGCGACGAGAGGAGGACATTCTCGGATCTTAAACCTCGGCCGTTAATTCCGCCTGCGTGATTTCACTCTTCTCGGATATTCCATTTGCTCGAGTTGCGAGTCGTTTATATGTCGCTAAACAACGGCGAACGACGTTGATCACAAAACTTCTAAAATGCTAGTATCGCCCCAACAGAACAATTTTAAATTAGCAATAAAATTTTATTCTAGATTATATATATTGCGAGGACACAATAGATTTAATTTCAACATTTGTGTCAATATTTTCTATTCATTTTGAAAACTCTTGTGCGAAGAGATCGATCGTGAAATTTTTTAAAAAATGGCTCTCTATTCTTTTTTTTATATTGATAACTTCGAGGCATGCGAGAATTTCGAAATATGTACCTAACCTACGTCCAACGCGGAATAATCGAAAACCGACGCCCATTTTTTCTTTGATGTGAGAACCGTCCGTTCGGAGCGAAATATTTTTCGGGGCTGTACAAGCCCCGGTTGTATCACAAATATCGCACGATGCGGCGGAGGAACGCCGAAATTGGTGGTTGCGCGCCGAGGGGTCGATGCCGGGAGTATATACGAGCTATCAGTCGTTCGGCAAGTGTGTAAGTGTACGTAAGCCGTGCTTGCGAGAGAGAGAGAGAGAGAGAGAGAGAGTGAG
>QVNW01000282.1:0-62393 GCA_014825475.1 Pseudomyrmex flavicornis
GGGGAATCCGTAAGAATCGAATAATCGAATAATGTTCGATTCGCGAGATACACGCGGCGATATTCGCCACAAACTCGTTCTTTGTGGTCGAACTCGCTCTCTCTGTCTTTCTATCTCGTCGAGCGCGCCTCGACACCTCGACCGAAACTTTTTGAGAATCTCTCGAGATAGAATTGAAAGTTTCGCGAAACTTAATTGCGGCCGGAGAAGGAAAGTGCTTGAAAGTTTAATTGCGCGACTTTGAATCGCGCGCTATCTCTGATTATAATTTTCTCTGCTTGTCGATTCATCGCGTATTCAACGCGAAACTGATGTGGCGATTCACGTTCGATCTAACGTTTTCCGATCGATTTGAAAGCGAGCATTTTATTTATCACACGTTACATAATTTTTTTATTTTCGTTCCCTCACATCTTGTCTTTGACTGTGAAACTTGTTTGAGAGTGTGTGCGAGAGAAACTGTCCTAGAAATTATCGTGTTATTTTTTATTACACGCTGTGTAACATTAATTGAATCAACGTTTTCATTGGGAAAACTCTGATAGTCTCCGATTACGAAAATATTTAACGTCGGAAATAGAGAGAGAGAGAGAGAGAGAGAGAGAGCGCGCGACTGTCAAATTAAGCTTTAAAACTGTAAGCACGTGAATGAAAGTGTCTCTTTATTAATTAACTCGAGAGAATGAAACTTTTAATGTGATAAACTATTTAGCGCGTATAATGATCGGTCCTATAGCTTTTCCTAATAATTACGATGTTTCGCAATCGCGACGATCGTGAAAAAAAAACAAACAAACAAATGCGACGAAAGATTCGATTAAAAGAAGTTGTTTTTCAAGAAGAAGAAGCGCGAGGTAAGTTCGTTCGCATTTAGTTTAAAATCTTTCGAAACTACTATTAATTATGTAATTAAATCTAATTTCGTGCGGCAAAAAAAAACAAAAATTCGACCTGTTTCGACCCGGGCGATTGAAAAGTGTCACACGAGCGATTTCCCAGGACCTAGTATGTATTTTTTTTTTCTTCGTCGTCACGATCGATCGAACGTAACGGGCGCGTCTGCTACTCGTCATTAAAAAACACGTGGCCCTTCGAAAACACTGGCCCCTCTGTCTCTGACGCGGCCGCCCTTTGCTCCGCGCGCGACTTACTTTTTGAAGAGAGACGCGACGAGACGCGCGACGTATTAATTGCCTCCTTTTAGTACGCGCTCCGCGCCGTCGTCGTGCGTGCGGAGGCCATTCATCCGCGCTATACGGAACAAACCACGATTTCTTAATCGCGCAACGCGCGCGGATAATTCGTCACTTGTTCGAGCACCGTCGTCGGACGATTAACCGCACGTACGAAGAAAAAATTTCCTCTCGTAAGAAAAAAAAACAAAAATAAACACGTTTTACAATGCGGACTCTGTTCTCTCGCACGTTTGCCGCGTCCCGATGTTCCGGCAGTTTTCGCGGCCGAGAGAGAGAGAGAGAGAGGATCGCGCAAGAAAATCCGAAGATGCTTCCTCACCTGTCGCGGCGACGCAGATCGACGAGGTACGAAAGCGGATAATTATGATCGATGACGAGGACCTCTCCCTTAACGCGGCTCCCAGGGCCACGGTCACGTACGCGACTTACAACGTGCTCTCTCTCTCTCCTTCTCTCTTCCTCTTCGTGCACTACCTGACGTTTGAGTCCCCCACTCGCCTCGCGCGGTTCCCATATCACCGATGCAGAAATTCAAATTCGCCGTCATTAATAAAAATTAAAGAGACATCAAGAGAGCTGATCTACACACCACTAGACCGGGTCACCCAAGGCCGCGCGAAGCTTGTGTCTGTGCGCGCGTGTTTTTTCGGGGGTTACTGCGGCCCCGGGTACGACGGGGCCCACGGGCCAGCCACTTTTATCTTACCTGCCGCGGCACAATAGCGTGAGACTATAGGCCCTTTGTACATGGCTTTCACGATGATCTGCATACGCGCCCCTATACACAACGGCGCGCAGCCTGGGGCGGCTATCTTGCGTCTCGAAAAAAAAAAAAAAACTGTACACGCGGTTTTTTCAACCTGGATTGGTTGCGCGTCTTCGCACACCGGAAACACCCGAAGCTGTTTTTTCACCGGCGAAGAAACCGGGTGCTAATTTTTTTTCTTTTCTCTCTCTTCAACCCTTTAACGGTGCACCCTCGCGGAAAACGGTCTTACAGCGATGAATTCTCAGTCACGTCTCGCGCGCGGGATCCAAAAGACGCGCGCTTTCGTGCCACCGGATGTTTTACCGTTACAACGTTGATGTATTCCTGCATCGTTTTGTTTTTTTTTTTTACCCTGTCCCTAAAATTGAGAGATTTTTGTCATAATTTCGAACGCAATCTTTACAACAATTGATTGCCGTCGACCGCGACACCCCATAAAGGGGTGTAACGAGCAGAAAGACGAACGACGAAAGCAGAAGGGTCGCCACGGCGAAAACTGCGAGAAAAGGGCGGCCATAACTCTATTCTGGGCCCAAATGTTGTGACAACGTCGCCGAAAAGGATCTTTGCGTTAGGTCGATGCGTGAACATCGTATCCTTCCATTGTTTCTGTTGTGCAACCGTGCGAGCGATATTCCCGCGAGGGGTTGGTTTTTAGAGAAATAAAACCGCGACGATGACACGGCAAAAGCGAACTTAACGCGCGGGAAACATATATATATATATATGTTGCGCTGTGAGAACGCAAATGTTACGCGGCACAAAGTAAGGTTTTTTTTTTTTTTTCAAACACGTATTATCTGAAAAACCGTTACGCATGTGCACGTCATTTGTATTTTCCTATCATTGTTAAAAAGGAACTCTCGAATATAATTGAAATGTAAAACCTTAGCAACGAACATACATTGTGTGAACCTCCAGAATATTGGTAAATATAATATTGTAATAAAAAAAAAAAATTCTTATTTAAAATATACAAAAGATCGTAAATGGTTAAATTAAATACGCGCGCGGTAATGTACTTTTTCGCGAGTTAACGATGCAAACAGCCTAAGGAAAGGGATTAATTAAAAGAATTTTTGTGGAGATTGCATCTTCGAAACTTAACGGCCGTCTTTTCCGAACTAGTTTTCAGAGGGTGGAAAGGACAGATGTTGCGTGCGCAATATTTATTCCTACGAAATGTATGTATACGACCGAGACATTACGTACGAAAAAAAAAAACTCTATCAAAACGCATATCGCCACGCAACCGAATCGCTTTATTCTGAGACTTTCATTTCACCCCGTTTCATCTCGCTCAATGCGAAGCGGCGAACGTTAGTCCCAGAGTGGCTGTTTTTTTTTTTTTTTTTTCGTCGCGGCACGTTGCCCCAGAAATTCATTAGCCTAGCCAATCGGAGATACGGCTTCGTCACCTAGACGCGTTGTGTTCATGCGAGATAGAAAAAAAAATCTTATTTCGACACCGCTCTCCCTTAACGAACGGCTACCCCGGCTACTATCGAGGACAATGAGGGAACCATGCCTTACTTTTCCCCGCTCGGTTTTTTTTTCTTTTTTTTTTTTTTTGTCTCTCGCCGAACGGAGACAAAAATCCCGTTGCGCGATTTGCATGCCGGCTGTCGCCGTCGCGCCGAAGGTGCATGAAGAAAAACCCGATCGAACGAGTGAAAAAATGCCGCAGGGGTCGCGGGAACCATTATTTTAATTTTCGTACTGCTACCGTGTCGAGGGGGAGGGAAAGGGGAACGAAAATGACGCGAGAGAATCAGAAGGAAGGAGAGGAAGGAAGGGGAAGGGGGTACGCGAGGGACAGCTACGAAGGAGAAAAGAGAAAGGGATGGATGAGTCTTCCTTTGCATAATCTTCGTCAAGGGTGGTGTTTCGCGCTCGCGCGAGAAGGCCAAGGATTCTCTCGCACGGAAGAAGAACCGATTTCCAGTTGCTCGCTGCTGATGATGATCCGGGGGATGGTACGAGAGAAAGATCGGTCGCGAGAAGGTGCTTTGCATCTCTTGTCTATATAAAACGACGGGGCCCGTCGGATGGAGAAACGCGCCCCTTTCTTCATACCGGAGGAGAAATTACCCTAAAGAACGCCTCTAAGCGTTTTAAGGGATTATGGTCGGGCAGGCGTAAAAAAGCCCGGAAAAAGGGTTGACCACCCGCTGCGCAAAACCGGCGACAGATTACAACCTCCGAAACCGTGTTACTCATTTCGCACACGACACGCGGTTGCCGCGCGGCACATCGCGCTAACATATTGCGATCAATATGTCTTCTTCGCCTCTCCGCGCGCGCGTTTTTCCCTCCGCGTCTCTTTTCCTTCTTCGATACTCGTCGAGAAACAACATTCTAACGTTCTGTCAACCTCGTGAAAAATTGCGAATAGAACAACTGACGTAATTTACTTTCGCGCGATAAACGAAAAACGCCCTCATTCTTCCTCCGTGAGATTTTTTTTTCTTTTATCGGAATTTAACGGTCGGATTTCGCGCGGCAAATTCACGTTGGTCACGAGCGGTTTAACCGAGATAACGCAATCATCCCCTCGAGAGACGGCTCCAAGGGATGAAGGGCCTCGTCGCCGGGGGCCCGTATATGCGTCGTATATGCAGATTGGCCGATTGTCTTGTAGCCTCGTTCTTTTTCTTCTCCCGAACTATCACCCCCTCCCTCTTCCCTGCGAAAACTTTCACGGACGGTGTCCCGTGAGAATGCCGGAGACATTAGCATGCCGCGGATTATTTAAATCGTCCCCCTGTTGTCGTGGCTCCTTGTTTTTTCCCGCCGCGATGGTCCCATGGCGTGGGTCCCCGCGGGCACCCATAACCATAGACAAAAACCGGGTAAGCCTTTAACGGAAAGAAGAACAAGAGAGAGAGAGAGAGAGAGAGAGACCTCGAGATGTCTGCCGCTTCTATTCACATTCAAATCCGGTTCTTTTCGCTCCGCACAAAGATAGAAGGCGCACACACACTCTAATTTAGGTCTTGGAAAAACAAACGAATCTGTCTCCATCTCTCTCTCTCTCTTTCTTTGCTCGGGGGGTCTCTTTGTGATCTCGTTGTAAAGATTAAGTAATGGCCGCGCAACGCGATCATAAATACCGTCGCTGATAATAGAACAGTCGCAAATCCGTTCGAGACAAGCACAGCGGCAAAATCGCGCGCATTAAAAGAAAAAAAAAAGAAAAACTATAAGTTTTAAATATCTTTTTCTCTCTCTCTCTCTGTGTTTCAACGTCATTTTTCGCATTTCGCTAATCCTCTCATCGACTCTGGGCGCTCCGAAGTGATCGCCACCTAATTAACGCTGGAAAAACGAGTAACCATCACTATCGATTCGAATGAGGAACTACCTACTTTTCTGTTATTCGCTCTTTTCTCTTATTCATCCGCTTTCGCGCGAATGCGCATACACGCTCATTTCCCTCTCACTCTCCGAAAGTCTTTTTTTTCGCGCTTCCGTCTATTTGTTTCCTCTCTCTCTCTCTCTCTCTCTCTCATCTCTCGGATTTTTTTTCTTTTTTTTTTTTTATCTCGAGGTGAAACCCGACGAAAGAACGCTGCTATGTAAAGCGATCTTCAACCCTTTTTTGGCGCCCTTTTTCGCCATCGTTTTTCGAGTCGTTTGTACCTCTTCTCCCTTCCTCCTCTCCTCTCGCCCCCGTCCTTTCCATTTCGATTTTACCGCCTCACCCTTTCGCGGCTCGCTCGCAGTCTTTGTCTCTTCTTCTCTCTCTCTACGGTCTCCTCTAATCCAGTCTCGTCTAAATTATGCAGGATTCTCGTCCGGAGATAGCACGCGAAAGGGTAGAGGTAAAAAAAAAAAAAAAAAAAAAGTAGCGCGTATTCCGTCCCGCTGACACCAAGCGTTACAAAAAAAACGAGGATGTTGCATGGAATTTTTTTTGTTTTTTGTTTTTTTTATGACTATTTCCGAAGCTTTGCCGCGTAGCGCGTTTAGCAGCGCGTCTTTCTTCTTTCGACCATTTTTTAATTCAGTCAACGTACTTTCCCTCCCTTCCCAATTTCCTTTCTCGTCTCTCCCAACCGTTTCCTTTCCACTGGTGTTTTTTTTTTTTTTTTCCACCCCGCGCTCATTCTTTCGCTTCGAAATCGCGGCATGCATTTGCAGTCGGTTAAAAACAATTCGAAAAATATCACTCGGGAATTGCAAAATTTGTGCGCTGGAAAAGCGTACTCACGTCGCTGGAAAGGCCGTTGTTCCACGGATAAGGCGGCTGAGGTGGGGACTGTTGTTGATGGTGAACACCGACGCTGGTGGCCGAGTGCGGATTGTGAATGTGTTCCGCCATGACACTGACCCAGTGGGCCAGTCCGCCACCACCGGTGGTGGCCGGGCCCGTACCACCTGTTCCGGTCCCACCCGTCCCTCCGCCGCCTCCCCCGCCGCCACCGCCTTCCTCGCCGCCCTCCGACCATGAGAAGGAGTTTTTCTGGAAAAGAAAGAAGCAACGTCCTTGTTAGACACACAAGCGTTCGACGCGTGTTGCAGAAGGTGTTATTGGCGAGACTGAAAAATGATCAGCAGCAAGTTACAAGTTTTCGAAACGCGTTTTCTCGCCGAGGAAAATTGTTAAGATACCGCTCTCGTTTCTAGATCGCGCGCAATTAAATCGCGGAACTCGATCTCTTCGATTTGTTACAGAGACGATCGGAAAAAAATCTTCCGTATCAGCGTATTAATCACGCTGATTATTAAACTCGTTCAATCTTGTTCCGACCGCGAGCGAGCGAGACAACATTAGATATTCAATGATCGAGTGCGCGCGGCAGAAAGAGAAGAGTTAGCGGAATTAATAAATTGATCGATGAGATGAGGAATCGCGCGGCGCGGAAAACGACCGCGATGTCACGCAAAACGATGTCTAAACTCTCCGGTGCGAGAGACTCTTCGCGCTTCTAAATTTCGCTCTTTCAAACGCGATATTAATTCAACGCGCGCCGCTATTGTCTTATCTCTTATTTATTAATTTTCTCCTCACCGTCTCTCTTCTACACAATATTATCCTCCGTAATTGCGAGGATATTATTTACATTGGAAGAAAACGCAGTCTTCTCGCTAAGAGAGACTTAATGAAATTTCGCTCTGTATATACACATGGAGATGCTCTATATGCGTATTGCGGTCAGCACGCACACATTTATACCCGATCCCGAGTGTAATTATACCGATTCGCGGCGCTATCGACCGCGGCAGAGACGTCGTAAGAAATTCATAGTTCTCCCTCCCCCTTCCAGACAAAGAAGAGAAAATGTACTGTGTTGTCGGGCAATAGCCAATCGATACGTCGTCGAATGCGATGAGCAGCAGGGGCGCGCGCGCGCTCGCGAGAAAGCGGAGAGATGCAACTTCGGAATTCATTCTCGCGCGAGGAGGATGCGGGATTTCTTATTCGCGCGCGCGATATCGGTTCTCCCCCGCGCGCTATCCATTTCCGTTTTCTAACGGAAAATTTCACATTCACTGAATATAAAGTCGCGGTGAAATTTAATAAACTCATTAGCATCTTTTTCCTTCTCTTTCTTTCTTTCTCTCTCTCTCTATATATATATATTTCTCTTACACACTCTCTCTCTCTCTCTAGCCGAATTCAATATGCGTAATATTCCTCGTCAGATGTCGTTCCGAGGAAGATTAGAAGCGCAAAAAATTTATTTTATTGTAAAAAGTATTTTTAAAAATTCATTACGACATGGCAAATGCAATCTCCGCGAGCGGTTTCTAACAAATAAGATAAAACCTTTCTGTCATCCCCCTTTATGATTATTACATTTTATATTACACTTTTATGTTACACTTTTCCCTCCCCTTCTTTTTTCGCGTCTTTATTAAAATCTATGTATTCGCGCGCTTCTGTGCGAACTTTAGAATAAACGGGATTTTTTTTTTCCATCGTCATCCGTTTCGAAATGAGATTCTCTCGCAACCTCCCCTTCGCGCAAAAGGGCGCGGTTAACTGACTTTGGGACAAATCGTTAATTAAGAGAGCCCTCGCCTTAAGAGAGAGATTGAAGTCGCTAATTGTTCGCGCAGCGGTGCATCGTGAGAAAAACGTGTTGCGAATCGCCGAGCGTGATTATTAGTTTCTCGAATAACCGTCGCGTTCCCCTTCCCCCTTCTGAGCTTGCCAGCAGTGTTATTTCTTAAGGGAGTCTCTAAAGGGAATGATGCGTTTCATTATTGCGACTGAACTTAATTACACGTTCTCGTGCACGCAGTGCGCGACGCCCGTGACGTGTTCTTTTCTTCTCCGTTACAAATACATTGAAAAAAAAACAAATATTCCAACTTCTCTTATATAAAAATTACATAAGAGAGAAAGAGAGAGATATACAATAAATTAATTTTCGCGATACATTTTGCAGCAACCGGCTCTTAAAATTGTCACGCTCGTAAACTATCCCCTTTTAAATGTAGTTTTACTTTGCGCTCTCTTATCTTTCCATTTAATAGTGATCAATATAAACGCGGCGCGCTACGATTTCTCGCTGTCAATGAGTGTGAATAATTTAAATGTAGGTCGAATAAGCTTCATTACGAGAGACCGCGCGCGCGGTCGTTTTATATATTATCGCGCGCTCGTAATACACTTTCTAACGAAGTTTGGAGCCGCGCCTTCATTAGTCTTCGCGCTTATCGGTAAAATCCAGATTGAGAGTAATTAATCGTTGATTGGTTACCGGCCAACTTCTGATGATCGATAGCGTGACGCGTTAATAAATGCGTTTATCGATCAATCGTCGCGGTGCTCTAAGCCTCTCTCTCTCTCTCTCTCTCTCTCTCTCTCTCTCTCTCCCTCTCTCTCTTGACTCTTAGTTAACTTTTTGATGCCGTTACGATAGTCAATGAATCGCAATTTCCTCGTGTAGCGCGATATAAAGAAGAGAACAAGAGAAAATATATAATAAAAGTTATTTCGCCGTAAGCAAATCGCAATTCTCTCCGCTCGTCGAATTCGATCGATTAGGTAATTCGCGTCTTATAAGACGCTACGTCATTTTTTTTTTTTTTGCGTGAAAAGTGTTGCAAATAACTTCCGCGCCGATAATGTCGGCACAATTGAAACGAGAAAAACACGCAGGTGCATGTTTATGGATATGGGTCAGAAATCGCGATGGGACTCCGCGAGAGAGCTTGCTAAAGCGAGCCAAAACCGTGATCGTGCCAAGAAAAGTTCTTCTGCGACCGCGTATAACTCGGACAGAAGCAAAAGGAAGCAACAGGAAATTCTCGGCGCTTCTCTTTCTCCCTCTCTTTCTCTTTCTCGCTGGGTGTGCGACAAATTAATAAATTATAAAAGAAAAACTAGCACAAGTATCAATCACAAGATTCATTTTTAGAGAGTTAATTAAATTTCCATCTCTCCCGAGTCCTAAAAAGGACGCGAAGTGACGCAAAAACGCGATAAAACAATTCCAAAGAGTAATATCGAGATCGTTTAAAACGAAAACGTTTTGCGAAAACAAACGTTCGTTCGTTCGAGCAAATGAAATCACGGCTCGGCGTTTTTTTTTTTTTGTTTATGTTCCCGTTTTACGCGAAAAAAAAACTTACTCGTCTCGTCGACTGCTCGCTCTCTAACTGCGCTCTAACTTTTTAACTAACAACTTATAGCGACGACGAACCAGCCACGACGTGATAAGATGATATTTTATCTCGCAAACAGTTTTCGCCGACCTGTCAACCGGCCGTTAACTCTTCGCTAACTATCGCGATCCTCGGCGACATCGTCATGCCGCGTATATATGATACTTGGCGCGTTCCCCACCGCTTTGCTTATGTACTTTTAATACACTACTATGTCCACGTGACGTTCTTTAAATCGTTTTTTTTTTTTTTTTTTTTTTTTTACGGAAACTTGTCAAGGAAAGCGCTCTCGAATCTTTCCGCTCTAACAAATATACGTTTTGCGTATTAAATTTTCTCCACAGCGTGTGTTTAGAATTACACAAAAAAAATTACATTAAGTCGTCTCAACTTTCTTTAATGCTCTGATATGCGTGGGAAAATATTTTAAGAAGTGTGGACTCAAAAATGTAAAAGATTTCAAAGTGATAGAAAAAATGTAAAAGATTTCAAAGTGATAGAAGCAGAGCCATTTTGAGCCACGAACGCAGTGTGTGTAATAATAGCGTATTTTATTTTATAAATATTTGACGTCTCGATTTCTGCATGAAATCATCTTCCAAAATAAATTTTCTGCACGAAATCAAATTATTACAAAAATTAATTACACGTTTTCGTTCAAATTACAAATTTAAACAAGACATATATTTCGTCTTTCCGTAACGTGATATTGCACAGAATATTTATCTCTTTTCTGAAAATAATCCCACTCGGAAATCGGAAAGATCGGAAATTTTTATAAATAAAACACGCAATTATTGCACACCAACACTTGATCGTGACTCATATTGTTCCTGTTTCCATCGTTTTGAAATATTTTAGAAGAAGTTTTTACCTTTCGACCGCTAGTTTTTTGTGGAGTCGCTGTTTTTCCACTTTTATGAATTTTCTAAGAGACGGCGAGAGGGCGTATGCGCGCATGCATAAATGCTCAAAGGATTTAACGTTCTCGACGCAATTTAACAACGCGAAGTTTCTCGATAGTCGGCGGGGGAGGAGAGAAGGAGAAGGGAAAAGGAGAAGAGAGAGAGAGAGAGAGAGAGAGAGAGAGAGAGAGAGAGAGAGAGCTAACCTCGTCGTGATCTTCCCGATGAAGAGCCAAGTTCCTCGGGAAGGCCGGCACGCTGCTGACGGTCAGGCCCTTCAAGTCCTTTATCTCCTTGAGCGCGCCGAGCGCGTTTAAGTTGTCCTTCAGATTAGCGAGATTGAAATTAATCCCCTGCTCTTTGAAGTTGAGATGCCTGTTGAGCACGGTTTTCCCTAACGCGCTCGCCAGCAGACTGTTGTACAGCTCGTTGCGTAGGATAAACTTTCTTTCGGCACTGCTTTCGTCCTTGCTCGACACGTCGTTCGAGGAATCCGAGTCCACCTCGACGGAAGAGTTCGAGACGACACTCATGGTGGACATTTTACCGTTTTGTCTTGTTGCACACAGTTCTTTTTTTTTTTTTTGTTTTTGTTTTTCGCGGTGAAAAATATCTTTCTCTCGATGCACGCGAAAAGCACTTCCTCCTTTTCTGCTCTTTTACTCTCTCTCTCTCTCTCAGTCGAATCTCTCGCTTTTCGCTTGTTTTTCTTTTTTTTTTTTTTCTTTTTTTTTTTTTGTTACAACGAAGATGAGTTTCAAAATCGCAAGGACCTAATAAAATACCTGTACATGTGTTCCTCGTACATATGTATATAGGAATATATAATTAAATAGGTTCTTAAATTGTGTATATATATATATATATTTGTTTGTTTGTTTATTTGGTAGTTCTCTTCTACTTATTTTTATACTTATTTTTTACTTCGTACTCGCTTTAAGAGGATAAAAACTGCGCGCGGGCGGCGCGCGCGGTCTGAGAAATTGCTTCAAGAGCCCACGTGGCACATTAACGTACTGTTATAAGCTGCCTAAGGAGCCGCAAGGTTGGCTCCCGAAGTCGAGTGTGCGCGTCCACAGGATCCATGGCTTTTGTCGCGAGCAAAAAAATAGATAGATTTTCGCGCGACGACGACGCGTTTTGCGGAGGATTCAAGGGAGACACCCCGTGTGTGTGTCCCTCTCTCGTCTTCGTTCGCGCCTCGAGTCTCCTCGTTTTTTGTTTTTTGTTTATTGCCTGTTGGCGGAGTCAAATGCCATAAGACACAAGTACGTTGCTTATTTATTCCACACCCTCTCCGCCTCGAATTTGTTTTTTTTTTTTCTCTTTTTTTTTGTTTCTTCTTCTCGGCGAGAGGCGTTCTTCGCTGTTGTACAATTAAACCCCTAGTATTACTATCACTATGATTGTTAGCGGACTAGTATCGAGGACTAAAGCGTTCCCCCTGATGTTGCTGTTGTGCTTGTCTTATCTTCGTAATCACACTTCGTAATCTCGGACGTAATCGATATTTACGGCCGAGAAGGAGTTGTTTTTTGTTTTGTTTTGTTTTCTTCGTGTGTTTTTCCTTAAATGTATCTAAATTTCTATTATTATTACGCTTCGCGCGCTTCGTGACCGGCGCGATATCCGAAGGAAAAAAGACCGCGTTACATTTAGGAACTTTTGCGCGCGCAGCTCATTACGCATGGCCGCGGGCTTTCTAATTGGCTGGTTAATTAGCGCGGGAGGCTCCATTCTCGTCGTGAACACGAGGTTCCGTCGTGCGTCATCTCGGTCTCTCCTCTCCTCCTTCTCGCTTTTATTGTTGCTCCTCCCTTTACCCTTTTTGCTAATTCTCGCGCTCCCTTAACTTTCTAATCTCTCAGCTAAAACACGTGAAAAATAGGAACTTTAGTTGATCGTCTGGGATTCTCTCCCTCTCGTCTTCGCGACATTAACGTCGTGGCTGCCCCCTCTTCGTTAAGATTTGTCCCTCAATGAGAACACGCAGCACCCTCCTCGGACTCGCTTTCCTCCACCTGGTCGGATCTCTCCGTCGCCAGGGAGAAGAAGCGGAAGAGGAAGAAGCACTGGAAGAAGCAGGAACATCTTCTTCGGTAGCGCGAGGTGGCATCGAGTAGCATCCCCTTAAGCCTCCGTTATGTCCGGCGGCGTCATCCTCGTGGCGTGTTCGTGGAACTCGTTCAGGAGGCCGCGCGGCCCCCCTCTCCTCATCGTCGGCGTGAATGACGCGGACTGTCGTCGAGCCGAGCGTGGCCGATCGGCGCCGCTCGGGCCCGATTCGACGGGCCCTACGGGGCCCTTTGTGAATCGCGTATGACGTCTGGCTCTCTTTGCGTTTTTTTCCTCGCTCGCGCGGTAGTGGGGGTAAACGGCCGGTCAGTCGCGCTTGAGCCTCGGCAGAACGTGGACGAGACGCGTTCTTTGGATACACGTACGCGATTTCTTGCTTTATTAAAACGCGCGACGGCCCGTGCGACGTACACTCGCCGGTGAGCGTTCGCTTCCTTCCGTTTTGCGGAACCGCGCGCTGACTCGAGAAGGGGGTCGGCCTCTCGAATCCCAGTTTCTTATGTGAGCGCGACCGCGCGACTGGTTGATGCAGTCCGCGGCGGAGCATAAGGAAGCGGAAGCTCGGCGCTCTCTTTCTCCGTCCTTCTCACCCTTTCTATCCTTCCTACTCCTACCGCCGTCTCCTTCCTCCTCGATCTCTCTTTCTTGCGCTCGGGGCCAAGGAAAGGCGCGCACGCTTCACCGTGGCCGCCGGCGTCGTCGTCGACGTCGTCGTCGTCGTCGTCGTCGTAGTAGCCTCCGTCTTTTACTTCCTTTTCCTCTCTCTGACTCCCCCGCCCTCGCGCTTCCCCTCGTCCTCTCACTGTCTTTCTCACCCTTGTCTGCGATCTCTCTCTTCATTGGTCTCGCGGACGCGCGGCGCCGCGCCGCAGTAAGAAGTGGTAGATGGAAGTAAGAAGAAGAAAGACGGAACAAGAAAGAAAAAGAAAGTACGCCAGACAGAGAGAATCTCGAAGGTGGAGGCGGAGGACGGTATCGCGGAGAGAAGGGAGCACACAAGGGGCGAGGGGACGAGGGGAGGAGAGGGAGAGACGTAGCCCGCGAAGAAACAGATAAATATAGATATTTTTCCTTCGGCCGGCCACCTGAGGTAGGGGGTGCACGTAAGAGGGTGATGGAGACGGTTCTCGGAAGGGGTGGGAGAGAAAGCGGCAAGGAAGTAGAAGGGGGTGGGGAAGTGTGTTGCTCGCTCGCTTCCCGCCCCCCAACACCGAATTGGAAAAATGGAAATAATAAGAGTCGCCTCCTGGGGGGTTGCATGGCGCGCTGCATGAGAGTTTCGTGGGTCGGGAGACGGGAAAGAGGCGCGGGCGGTCGGGGATGGTAAGAGAAGCACGGCGGTGGAAGTGGGTGGACGGGGTGGTAGGAATTGTGCGCAGTGCAGCATGCGCTCTGACGACCAGAAAGCACACATCGACGAATCGATGTGTGCGAGTGTCACGTGTGAAGCGGGACGGAGAGATAAGGGAGAAAGGGGGGGAGAAAGTGGAGGTGGTTTGGAAAGATCGTGGCGATGCCGTGTGTACACGCGCATCCGTGTGTTCGGCGAAGAATACTTTGACGAGTGTGTCAAAAGCAACATGGCCACCACACTAAGCGCGGACTTTTTTTTTCTTTTTTTTTTTTAGCCCTCCCTTCATGAATTAACCACCGCCGCATACGAACGGGGAACAATTCGAATAATTGCTATCTTGCATTCGAAATGCTATTAGCATGTCATTTGTTATTTATGCCACTTGGAAGGAGGGGAGAAGGAGAGACAATTTAATTTTAATTCGCGTTAATCCACTTTTAGACGCGTTCCGAAAGTTTCTGTCGCGTCTTCCAAAGACCGATATCGTCTACCGATACAAAACGGAGGAAACTTTGTTAAAACATCGAAAAAGAGTCTCATCACTTTCGGCGAGAGTCTCAAGCGGTTTGCGATCGATTGCTTGTAAAAGATTCAAGGCAACGAGCCCAGAGCACGGAATAATCGGCGCCGCAAATAAACCTTAGCCTCGTTTCGATCGCGAATAACCGACGGGCGGGCGCGGGCCACGAAGCCCAGGTAGTGACGCGCTTCTTCTCGAGTGGCCGTCAGGATTTTTAGGGTTAGGTTGGGCACACGTGCGTTCCAGAAGAAGAGAGAGAGAGAGAACGTGATTCTCCGGCGGTCTCGAAGATTCACGTTCTCAACCCCGGAGTATAATCGGAGCGAAAGCACCGGCATAGAAACGAGCAGGCGGGAACGAGAGCTTCTTCGATGCGCCTCTAACGGTGCATCCCTAATTACCATTATACCATTGGTATGCAGATAGCTTCGCACTGTGTCGGAGGAAATCCTTTCTTCCTTTCCGCCCTAAATAGCCCGATGAGCGCCACCCCTTTTCACCGCTGCGGCGTGCCATTCCCTCGCGCGCAACTACATTATTTGTGTTTTGGTTTTTACGGGGCGGATCGCGCGGGCCGCGATAAAAAGGACGACGAAGAAGAAAGCTCCGCCGCGCGCGATCCGTGCCCGGAAAGCCGAATTCCGTCTCTGATTTCTCATGCTTCCTCCGGCGTGTCTCTCCTCCGGAAAAACGGCTCGACCCGCGCGCGCTTTCCCATTCAGAAAACTAGACGGTATTACCGTTATTGCGCCCATCACGCATGCGAGTGCGTGCCTGCGTTGCTCGCGTGAGAAGTCACCTTTTGAAGTTCGCTCCAAGTACATCGCGCGCGCAACCCTTGTTTTCCACACACGCACACACACATATATATCTCTCCCGTTTTCCGATTCTATAACTGGTTGTAGAGCAAAGTGCGTTATTATTCTAGTAACAGTCGACAAAATAGACTTGAAAACTCTATCGTCAATTTGCTCGTTGAAATCTGTGCGAGCGCACGGACTTGAAGAGATTTTCAAATGCACGACGTAAATGGCAGTTACGACGCTCGCGGAGAGGTTTGATATATTTCTCCGCAAAAAAAAAAAAAGTTAACGTACTGTTTGATTAAAAACACGAAAGGGATGCTACAATAAAGTGAACCTCGAGAAAGTCGTTTGTATTAAATCCAAGCGCGCTGCTTTACACGCAGTGTTCTCAAGAAACGTAACAAGATGTAGGAGAACGGCGGAAGTCACGAGGAGGTCGCGAAGAAGAGGGTAACGAAAATTAAAGAAGCGCTAAGCCGGGCGCTAAACCGAAGAACCACTTGTTGAGCAACTTGTGGTGGCAGCACGCCGGTTAGAGAAAGATCGGAGCGACTCGGAAACGAGGGTAGAGAAGGGAAAGGGGTCGCGGATACGACGACGGCCGGGGGAGGAAGGGAGGGAGAGGTTGGGTGCGCGGATATGCAGATGAGAGGCGGCCACCCCCGTGTAACTAACTTCTAACTTTCGCGTAACGGCCGGCAGCGGCCTTCCGCCGCTTTTACACCGACACAACTCTCACGCGACGAGTTTTCATCCCTTTCGTCTATCTTTCTCTCTCTCTTTCTCCCCGCGCGTTTCCTCGTCCTTACAAAATTAAATCCGAACAATCCGGTAATCCGCCCCGACCCGTTAAACTCATCAGCGGCAAAAGTTAAACGTTCGAGACCGGAAATTATCGAAAAGTTTGCTATTCGAAAAATTTGTGTCTATTGTTGTTGTTTTTTTTTGTACACACTTTATAAAGATATTAACCAAGCAGATAGTTTTTTTTTGTTTTAATTACTTCAGAGACTTAATTATCGGATTAATTAATTACTTGATCTTGCGTCGCTAACCCTTCTAATAACTCGACTGCGGATATAACGTATTTCCTTTGTGAGCGTTAAAAATTTACGGCGGTGCGAGAACTTGCGAAAAGTGTCGTCAAAAAATGATCAATTAACGTCACTTTACGACGTAATGCGGCCCGGAGTGCGCTTCCCTTGTTCCCGGGGAATAAAGCGAAGAAACCGCGGAACAACGGAGCATCGCAATACTTTTCCATCTCTGGACGTTTTTCCGTTCGCCAGAGCCCGTCGAAAAAAGCCAAAGAGAAGGATGCCTGGCGCCGGTACGCCGGCGACGACGAGTCTCGACCCAGATATCCCGTCGTCGTCGTCGACAACGACGACGACGACGACGACGACGACGACGACGTTGTCGTCTCCTCCGTGGCTCCGGCTTTTCTTATTTTTCTCTTTCGCTCTTTCCATCGCGCGCGAACCCCTCCCGCCGGCATCCCGGTTGAGGTAGGTTTATCCACCCTTTCCATCCCCGTCGCTGCGCCCTCCGAGAAGCATCTCGGCTTGGCGAGAACATCGAACTGCTTCTTGTCCGGCGCGAGAGATGTTCCGCGTCGGAATGGCACTCGTAAGTATCCTCATGTGACTCTCGTGACGAACGAGTACGTTGATCTTATGAGTCACTTGTGAATCACTTTTATTTTAAGTAACTACGAGAGCGAAAAGCGATATGCGTGCGAATCCAAGCGATAGTTCGGAACGAAATTCAGTTTGAATTCGCCCGTTGTTTTCGTTTCCAATTTTTGAGACCGACGTAGTTTCTGGAAATTATCGCGCGGTGCATTTATTTTCTTTGAATGCGTGTAGAAAAATATTGCATGCGACGAAGTTTTAAAAACTTTTTAAACAATTTCCTTTAGCAAATAATATTGCAAACAAAAATGTATGTATATATTAAAGCAACGTGTGTGTGCGCGCGCGTGTGTGTGTGTTCGAAACGTTCATAAACGATGCCTTAAGACGCTACCTTTACGCGGCCGACATCATTACATCGCTGATACATACGCTGCACACGCATGAAATAATAAATTAAGTCGGCCGATACGATCGGGGAGTAGCGCGATTGGTCGCTGCCGCGGGGAACCCTCTCTTATTTTTTTTTTTATCGCACCATGGGAATCTCCGTGGTGCCGGCCATGGGGTTTCTTTACGGCACGGCCATTTTGAATTATTAATATGCCGCGCGCGATGCCATGCATCATATTGTAAGCAGCAGTCAATGCGGCTAAGTGGATATCATTCAACGATCGTTTACTTGTATCTCGCGTAAATTTTTTTTTTTAATTCAATTCGCGTATAAAAAATTACTTCGCATAATTGCATTGTCTGCAATTAAATAACAAACGTATTCTCTAAAACCTTTCCGTGTCCGGATACGTGGCTAAAGTTCGACGACACGAATTCCGTCGCACGAGAAAGAGTGATCAAGCGAATAAGTTAGTCCCCGAGCCGGGGATGAGCGAACTTCAGCCCCGAGATCTGATGACGGACAGAGAGGAGGAGGAAAAGGAGAAGAGGGATTCTGGATGGAAGAGCGTGAGAGGTGCGTATCAGTTTATGTGGGCTAAATTGTTTAAGGGTCGATGTGTCCTCAAGCTAAGGCAAAAGGTTGTCTGGGGCGGCGTCTAGCCGTGTCTATCGATTATCTTCCGTCCTTGTCTGTCCCCACCGATCTTACCCCCGCACTCTCCCTTTTCCGCCGCCCCCACCTCGTGTCGCCCGTCGTCTATAGCTGTACATCGTCCTCTCCGCCGTGTCTCCCTCTCGCACACACTTCCCCCTTCCTCTCCCCCCCGCCGTCGATTCCCTGCCCCATAGCCACCCACGTCGTGCTCCTGACCTGTCGCAAACTACCTATCCTACTTGGATCTTTTCTCGCAGCAACACCCGAATTCGGGAATTTCCAGCTGCGAGAAAACTGACGTAAAACTATCCGAGCACTTGTTGTTAATTTATTTTTCGGACTGAAGATTTTTCGGGTTTTTCGTTGCGAGGAAGTTGCACTTGCGATAAAGCTCGTGATTCGTTAGGTGAACGGCAACGAAATTAAAATCGTCGCAATTTAAAGAACGCGACGGACAACAAAGTTACTCTCGTTTTTTTATAAGCCCTCTCAAGCAAGAGAGCTTTCAAGTATCAGATAGGACCTACGTATATTCGCATTCGAAGGTTCAGATATCGCCTATATCTGGCGAGGAATTCTGACAGATTGTCAATATAAGGAATATCGATGAGACCGTTAAATGGTCTGTGCTATATTATAATCTCGTTGAGTCAAGTTAAATTTCGATTTCGAGTGAGCGATAATATTGAATTTCTCTGAAAGTTTTCGAGCAAGCAAACAAAGTCCGCGCCGCTATGAAAATAAAACGCGCGATATTGTGCGAAATCTTTGTAAGCAAAAAAAAAAAAAAAATCATACACCCCGCAATGGTGATATAACGTTTGTACACCGGAGTATCAGACCATCTCGGAATCGAGCGGTCTCGGGACGAGTCGGGACGAGCAACGCCGCCGACCGCTCGGGATTTTATTCGGCGCATAATGTGTCACGAGTCGTTTGCAATGTATCGCAAAAAGCGTCGTGAAACGCGAAAGGCAACGTAAGGAATGAGACGGCATGCAAGACATAAAGCTGGGCGTATTTCATGTCTCTCGCTATCAAAGAAACGCAAAGGGAGAGAAAGAGAAAGAGAGAGAGAGAGAGACGGCGCGAGATGATGTTTCTAATAAAAGTTGAGAGACGCGCGCGCGCGAGACGGAATATCGTAAATCGACACTCTTCTCGCCGCTCTCGTCGTCGTTTTTCCGTCGCATTGTCCGACGTATCGTCTCTTAATCTATATCTTTTTAAAAATCCCGTTTACCGCATCCCGAGGCGGCAAATAACGCGATCTCTCGAGTTTGTTTCCTTTAAACGCTAAGTCTCTCTGGCGCCACCCCCGAGCTCTTTTATTATTATATCGTACATCCTGAGCGAGCTTTTGTTATACAGCACTCGAGTTTTTCCTCGGGGAGATAAAGAAGAGACACAGTTAGATTTTTTTTTTTTTTCCAATAGAAAATACAACGCGCGAATATTCAATACACACACACACACACACACACGTGTTACTTAGCTCGTGACATTTTAGTATGTCACGTAAAACATTAATTATTTGCGAATCCTCTGCGCAAATACGCACTTGTTACTATTTATCAAACATTTTGAATATAAAAAGCCTACGCGAACGTAAGGAATCACAAGGATTACACGATAATCACGAGGGAGAAAGGCGCGTGTGTCGGGGGTGTTAGCGGGGGGGAGGGGAGGGGGGAGTGTTCCAAGTGGCGATTTGTGCGATACACGCGCGCGCGTGTGACAGACAGGTCGTGACCTAGGCCGTCTTGAAGGGCAGACATTTTTTAATCGATAACCAGCCCTCTCTCTCTTCTGCCCTCCCCCGCGACCGACCGACCGACGACCGACACCCCCGAAGGCGGCGGAGGGTGATGAGGTCGCTGACTAAAGGGAAAGCCGAAGGGGGTGAAAGCGGAGAGAAAGAGAAAGAGAGACAGAGAGAGAGAGAGATAGAGAAGGGTGAGCGAGACCGCGACGATCGTGGAGGCGTACAGACGCCTGTACTTCGGTGGCTCTCATACCACCAGCCTAAATAAAGGCCCATCCCTTAAAGCGGATCGGCTCGAAAACATTGTTAAAGGGGATGGAGCGCCGAAAGCTTGATCTTGGTCGGGCGGGCGGACGCAGGACGAGATTGGCAAGGCTCGCCAGTCGCGTCGATTAGTCACGATAATGGGACGTTGTTAATAATAGCGACGAGACGGCGAAAGTTTCCCCGCGACGTAAAAAGACGAAGTTTCCAGCGAAGCTTGACACGAAAAGTAAGAGTGAGATTGTGAGAATTTGGGACGCGCGATATTAAAATTTTGCGCTAATTTCATCTGCTTGTTTTCCTCATCTTTGTTTGAAATAGCGAATTCGATCGTTCGCGCCCCATCGCACTACAGTGCGCGGTAACGGCTGCTGTATGTAAAAAAAAGTATTTAACCATAAATACACAATTGTTTCAATGGCAATAAAAAATTGAACTTGTCACCATTTTATTTAATGCAGAATATTTAGTGAATATTTTGTCAAAGTTGCTTTTACGTTTTCGGGCTTAATTTTACGTGTAGCAACGTGTAGCAGTCCCTCACTCATGCACCAGCGCAGCAAGTATAATCGCGAATTCGCTGTAAGAAATGTTGCTTCGAATTTTTTTTTTACATATTTCATATAAAATTTTCAACTGATTCTACAATTTTTATTTCAATTTCGACACTTCGACATTTGACGCGCGTCGAGTTGCGTCAAGTTACATCAGACTGCGTAATAATAAAAAAAAAAAAATAAAAAAAAAAAATAAAAAAGAAGAGGAAAAAGGCAATAAAGGCGAGAGCGGAGAAACTCGGGGCGAAACGGCAAAATATTGTTTTTCCATTCTTCTCGCGGAGGACGATGGCGAGACGAGGTGCAAGCGCTGTTTTCAGAAAAAATACACCGCCCCCGCCCGCGGCGTGTCGATCTGTATTTTTTTCCACCCCTGCTTTTCCCTTCACCGCCGTCGTTATATCTTGCCTCCTGTGTGGCGCAGAGCTTGCAAATTTCGAAACGAAAAACACCGGCCGAAAGTAAAACCAAACTTGTTTTGTGCCTTTTTGCAGTCGCAAAACAGTGCAGGTGTAAAACTACAATAAAAACTGCAGTATATGGAAAATAGCGTTTTTCGCGAATTGTATCACTATTTTTTTGTTTGTTATGTTTGCGCTCTGAAAATTGATCACTCCTGAAATAGGAGAGCGTCGCTAATTATTATTTTTCGCCGCGATAAATATCCCGCACTTTTTCCAAAAACTTTCACATTTTTTATTACAAATAACTACGTAAAATCGCATACATATATTGTACAAATAACAAAACTTTTCCGATTTTTATTTATGCGATCGAGAAAATATTTAACAAAAAATTCCGAATATTTTAACTGTAAATCTACAGTTGAATTTCAATTTTTCGTCGTATTCAGTTTCTTTCAACGAGACGTTTTTTGGAGAGAAAGAAAAACAATTCGAGCACCGCGACAGTTAAAGGCTGAAATTGTTTAAAGTTCGGTTCTGACGACACGACCATTACAACACTGTCGATTTACGACCTCGATTCCTATCGTCTTCGTTAACAATTAATATCTTAATGATTCCACGTACCGCGAAGGGAGCGAAACGAGCGGACGTCAAAGCTTCTCGCATTTTACGATCTAGGCGGGATAATTTCTGAAACGTTACACGGACTTATTCTGTATGTATGCGCGTCAACGCGCTCGAAAGACAATTGACAGCCGGAGAGAAGCGGGATATCGAAGCCGCTTGAAAAGCGCGTCGCTATTAATTACGAGGACGGCGAGGAAAACGGCGGGAAGCGTCAACGTGTCTCGTTAGCGCAGATTTTGTTAATAGCGGCGTGTGCATGGCGGCGCGAGGTTCACCTGTTGCGTAAACATGGTCAACTCTAGATGTTCTGGAATTCTAAAGAGCTACCCTCAAAGGCGCGCGCATTAAACTGCGTCACCAAACGCATATAATTTTCCCCTCTTGTTTTCATTGTCGCGCGACAGCAAGTCGAATCAAATTAATTGGGAAATAAACGAACGAAAAAACGTTGTAATTTTTATTCGCTCTCTTGTAAATTGTATATTTTTTCACGTTGAGACGAAACAAGGAGAAAGAGATAGAGAGAGAGAAAGAGGACGGCTGCTGTTTTATAGATATTTCAAATGCTAGACCGGTATCGCATCCATTTGAAATAAATATCGCGCCCGTACGATATCAGTACCCGACCGATCAAACTCGCGCGCGAAGGGAGATGCGCGCGTCCGCGAAAACTAATCCAGATGTAACGTAAACAGCCGTTTTTGGCAACGATGGCAGCAGAAACGCGAAGTATTTAAAACACGGTCATATATCACGGCCCGGGCGTGTGTTATTTTTATTTTTCGGACGGAAAAAAAATTATCTCTCTGTCATCCTTTGCAACCTGTTGCAGCGCAAACGCTACAAGGGGGAAAACAAGCGTTCGGATTGTCAAATAAAAGTAATTGAGAGAGTGCGTCGAAACGGTTCGCGGATCGCACGACCAGTCGTTGTTTTTCTGGATAAAAAAAAAAGAGAGAGGGAGAGAGAGAGAGAGAGAGAGAGAGAGAGAGAGAGAGAGAGAATATTAAACGGTTACCTGTTGCGATCTGTTGACTGTTGTACGAGCGAGCGATCGGAGTTTAATAATGAAACGGTAAACAATACTTTGTGCCTCGCATTACACGGCCGTCGAGTGACAGAGCGAAGTCGCTCAGAGCAACAAAAATAAAAACGTCTTCGCGCTTGCGAAGAAATATCGTGGGAATTGCGCGAAAAACGATGAAATCGGTCGGTACACACGACTCTTTTCTATTAGAAATGTATCTCTGCACGCGGAACTGACAAAAATTCAACGTTTTCAAAATATTGCTCTTACACACATCGCTCTTTTTTATCGCGTATTTTTTTCGTCCGAGGGGTAGTATTTTTCGCAAAATACAAAGTTCACGTTATATCAATTAAATCGGTTTATTTGCCGCGCTTATGTTTGATTGCCGCTCGATGTATTTTTCATATATATTGACGCGAGTCAATATTTTTTTCTAAACTGCGCGGCAATAAAACGAGGGGTCGGAAAAGCACGGGGATCTTCCCGGACTACGCGCGACTGTCGGAAGATGCGCAAGATTTCGGCAAGTTCTCTCAATAGTAAAACAGATCCCTCCTGTGTTTCGTCTCGCGCGAAACTCTCTTCATGATAATCGACCAGCCTAACCGACGCACGAAATTCCGTTCCCTCGGTTCGGACGATACTCCGGGGTTGCGCATCCCTCGCGTTTAGGGGTTGGTAATTTCGCGGCCGGGTGTCCTCTCCTTTCGCTCGCGCCAGGACCACCCTGGCGAAGTTCCCTGTTTTATCCACCGCGGATAAGGGTTGTTTGGCCACCCAAAATCTCTCGGGGGTAAATTGGAACCTTCCACATCGCACGGTGGTAAAATTCGGATCGACGAGAGGGAAGGACCTCGTTATTGTATATGTTGTTGTTTTGCTGCGCGGATAACCATTCAATTTTTTTTTTTTTTTTGCTTTCCAATTCTCGCAGTTTCAGTTTTACCCCTTCGTTGTTCGCGCATTGCTTTTAATAATAATTTATAATTTATATATATTCAGGTACACACGTGTTCAAGTCTCGAAAATCTTGTCGATTTCACACTCATTTTTCTCATAATGTGCTTCGCAAAAAAGACGAGCGCAATTTTACGCGCCGTTTTATTGCAACACGTACAGTAGGTTTTTTTTTTAATAAAGAAAAAGCTAAATATATTGTAGTTTAAAAATTGTATATTTATATAATCCACCTTATGACGCACGATTGCGGAATTAATTAATCACGATATTAATTTAATAACCTCGCGATATTTTAACATATTGTAATAAATTGTCGGGACGCCGCCTCGGTTTTTCCGCAGAAATTCACGCTTGCGCTGCGCAATCTTTTTTACGTCTTTTTTCTGAAAAATGCAACAGACATGTTTTAAAAGGATATTTTATTTAAAGCACGGCGCTTTCAAAAGGTGAAGGTAACCGCAAAAAATCCCGAGTGAGCAGTGATTTAAATAATGTTAATATTAATAACGCTATTTACACGTGCCACGTTTATGCGTCGGCATAAGTAATACACGAATGACACGTATCGTCGCTTAATACGTATCTTAATGCGTTGCATCAATCAAAAAAAAAAAAAAAGAAAGGACGAAATCTTCGGGAGAGAAAAAACGAGAAAAGTCAAAAAAACTTGTTCCCCGAGAAAACAGGGCACCGAATAATTTTAAGATAAAATTACAGAAGCAATCGCATCGCGCGGAATCTAGAGATTTTTTGCGACTTATGCTAAAATCCCAGAATACCGGTCGTGTAAAATTTAATTAGCGCTTACCGTGTAAAGAGACCGTGCTTATTAGAGCGATCAATTTTTTCACATAAGCGCCACACCGAGCGAAAAATCGGCAAAGCCTAAAACGTCTCCAAACAATGTTTCCGCGAGCGCGACGCGCGCCTGATTGTTACACCAGCGGCAGTATATCTTCGGTATATGCACTCGACCCCGATATCGCGTACCTCAAAAAAAAGAATGAGATGAGCCGCTTTAGCGCATCCTCGATGTTCTTGTTGTGCGGGCATGTGTTTGCAAACCCGGCGGCTTTGAAAAATCTCAAAATTACAAAGCACTTCCAAGTTAAAACACGTAAGTTGCTCTGTGTTTTATATTTGTCGAAGGTGCGTCTGTGAGCGCATAGATATTGCGCAGATATTCTTTTTTTTTTCCCTCCGTCACATTTGAATATACACGGATATATAAGAGCGGCGACATATAATTGCCTACTTTATTCCATCTTTCGCATTCGCATATGATCGAATCGCGCAGAAAGTTACGTGACGTTTTAATTACTACTTGTAGAAAATTGTACGCGATTAATCGCGATGTTTTTTCTCCCTCGCGATCGATAGTTAATTTCCGACGGCACGGTAGAGAAACTAAAGCCGGAAAAAAAGTTTCTTTAATTAGACATCGCATTGATATGGTAATTATCACTGTCCGGGTCAGAGGGCATACGCGCAAATTGAATTAACATTTAATAAAATAAAAAAAGTAAATTACAAACGTCCGTCTCTCTCGCGCTTATCTGTGTGTCTTGTTTTTTTTTTTTTTTCGGTCGAAAGAACGCGCCGCGCGCGAGAAAGCAAGAAAACGACTGAAAAAAAAAAAAATAAAAAACTGAAATATTTACAACCAATCGCAAAAACGCGCGAAGACGCAAAAAAATCGCGATACAAGAAACCGATTAAAAACCAAAAATACATTCACAACCAATCGCATGAACGCGGTTGCGAAAATCGCGGTGAACTATTAATTATCCCGTTTAAAAAAAAAAACAAACAAACTTATAATTAAATGCGCATAAAACGTTAAGATTTATTTCTATTTCAGCCTTCGCTAACGTCGTCGACGTTAATGGCGTTTATTTTAACGACATTATAAACAGGAAATAGATATTAATTGGAGCGAGTAAAAATATTGCGAGATTCATCGCTAATAATTCCAGATCGCGAAATTATTAATAGAAAACCGCGCGATCTCGTCTCTCCAATCGGATCTGATTTGCCGCCCGAGATTTCTCCGCGCACGATTTCAACAAGCAAGACGTGCACGCGTCTTTAAGTCGCGCCGCGCATCCGGCTTCCGGAAAGAAGTGTCTTTTCTGTCCGCATCCCCCGCGTGTACCACCGCTGTCTCTTTCGTTTCTATCCGGGAATCTCGCCGGATGGAGGAAACGCGCTCTCGCGTGTCCCCCGGAGCACCGGCGATCGGAGATTTAGGGGAGAATCGCACGATTAATGGCCATCCCTCGCGGCATAAACGACTGCGAAGCTGCCTCCTTCTTTCCCCGCTAAATTCGAACAGATCGAACGACTGATAGGATCTCTATCGTGTGTCGTTGCCACTTTGAGCCCTCGGCAGAAGCGATTTCTTTTCTCTCGGATCGTGCGCGTCGTCGATGATCGCGACACTAATAGCGTGACATTTGCCGATTGCCCGTTAACAATACACTCGCCGCAGACATTGTCTCCGCGAGAGAGAGAGAGAGAGAGAGAGAGAAAGAGAGAGAAAGAGAGACAAAACATCGGATAAATGTCAAATGTGAAGTTTCACTTGTTTAAAACACTTTCGACTGATAAAAAGTCGCTTCTAAAAAAAGCGGAAACTCGAAGATTTAAATTGCGCGGAGAATGACGCGATATGTGTGTGTGCGCAGATTATACGAATTTAAAAATAAAACGCGCGACCATGTGTCTTGAAACTCGTCGTTGCATCTTGCGTGTCGCGAGACCGGCAAGAGTCCCAGGCTCACGATTGTACCGCGGAGGAGATCGGCTCGTTCGGAGCTGAAACTCGCGACAACGACGCAGTAGACGCGTAAGTAGCTCCCTCCCCCTCCCATCTTCTTCCTCAACATATGGAGAGAAAATATTTTCGGTTTTTACAGAGATCGGATTCTCTCTCTCTCTCTCTTCCTTTCCGCCGGCAAATCTTGGATTCCCTTGCGCGCGAATCTCCCGTTAAAAGGAGGCCGAAGGAGCCGACGCTCAAAATTCCGCGGCGGTGTCTTTTGTCCCCGCGATGCGCTTCACCTTCTCTCTTTTTGCCAGCGCCGGTCGCCCTTTCTTCTTTCGCTCGCTCTCGTCCAACGTTCTCGCGCGCCATTCCCTCGTTCTCCTGAATTGTCGACGAGAGGACGGAGAGAGGAAAACGCATAATTCCGACTTCTTTTCTCTCTTTCTCTCTGTTCCCCTCCGTCTTTCGCGCTCATCGCGCTACCGATCTCTCTCCCGGTTCTTCTTCTCGTCTCACCGCGAGATAACGGATCGTCGCTCTTCGTCGTCGGTAGCGCGCGCTGATTCGTCTCACAAGAGCGAGCCGCCGCGGGCATCAATCTCTCGTCAAAGCTCTCGGTTCTAGTCGTAGAAATACCGATGCGAGGGACCCGCCGCCGATGACGCGCCAGAGAAGTCCTTTCCGTCGCGTCATTTTTCTTATTTCGCTCGCACGAAACTCCCAACCGGGAGAGAGAGAAAGAGAGAGAGTCCGGTAGCTTCTTCTCTTTTCCGAGGACCGAGTGTGTCATCACACTTTCACGCGCGGAAAAGAAAACTCGCGCGAGTTAACGAACGTTCTCTCCTTCATATCGTCCTCGCGAAATTGCATTTAAAGCTGTGCAGAAATCGAGTTTACGACGACGGAATAAAGAAACGAAGTTCAGTTCGAATGCGCGCGCGCTGCGATAATTTAACAATTTATATCTCTCGCGTGACGCAACGAGAACTCGATCGGCTCCAAAGTACAAAAGCGAGTGCTCGGTCTCGCGAGAAGACGCGTCTTCTCATCGGCTTTAAATGCAGAGTTTAATTCTCTGCACTTTGAAACGCGACCCCGGATAAAATAAACGCGATCGCATGTATCCCAGGTACGACGATACATCTCTCGCGTCGCGCGCTCTCTAACACACAGAGACGAACGTATCTCGCCGCGAGTAGACGACTATATACATCACCGAGTTGCGAAAAATTAAGCGGACATAATCATCATCGTCCGCGCCAGACGCCGATTATCGCTCGGAATTGCGATATTGCGGAGTAATTAGTCGTGTTATTTTTCGGCCGCCGAACAAAGTTCATATACGCACACACGGCACGTTCGCGTCTTCAAGCAGAACTACACGGTGTTCGAATTACTGTGCGCCGCGTTATATGTCGAGCCGAAAACTCAATTACCTCGTTAATTACAATCCCTCTCTCGATTATTCAAAGAGAATTCCGAATAAAGCCGAGCGTGTTGGCCTAATAGATCGGCGTTCGAAAGCGCTGATCACGATTCTGCGACGAGGGGCCCTCGTCGTGAGAGAGCGTGTGCGTGCGTGCGCGCGGCGCGGCGCGGCGCTTCGTGTGCGTAAAGTCCGCCGTGTAACTCGGCGGGCTAATGATGATGACACTCTTATTTCTCCGAGGAGGACGCGGGTCATTTTTCAAAGGGCAGCGAGAGGGAGACGAGCGAGCTCGTGAGGAGAGCTCTCGAACGAGGAGGGAGACGAAACGAGAAGGCCGAGAGAGCGAAGGATGAAGAGAAAGAGAACGAAGAAGAAGAAGAAGACGACGACGACGACGACGAGGACGACGATGACGACGAGGCTCCCTCCGCGCGCTAGCGCAGAAGCTAATGTCCGGAACGACTCTTAAACCATTAGACGAGGAGAAAGGAGAGAATGAGAGAGAAAAGGATGTTGCCGGCCGGTGCGCGGATAAGGTGTCTGTCTCTCTTTCGTCCGATCCACTCTCTTTCTCTACTCTTTCATCCGGCCGAGCTACTTTTCTCCACAGCAGCTTTCGCTCTCGGAGGGAAACGAAGAAAAAAAAGATAGAGAGCGGACAAAGAGACGGCTTAATCGCGGAGAAGATAACGATATCGTTACGCCTCTCGCGTGTCAAAGCGTCGTGAATTATTGGGGGGGAAACAAAATTTCGGAGGTCAACCGTCCGTCGGCGCGGTTACATTTTTCCTCTTTGACGTTTCCGAGACTCGTCTCTGAGCAGTAAAATTCCGATCCGATTGGAATATATTCTTGATATTTCGAGAAGACACGCGTGTTTTTCGTGCATTTTACGCGAATAAAGTGAAGAATTTTTGTACGCAACGTTTTATATATAAAATAATTTTATTCCTCATCTCTGATTTCATATATAAATTAAATTCTGTTTGATATCGCACGCGTGTTTGAACGGAGAAATAGGTTGGGGCGCGGGAGGGACAACGCGCGCGGTTGGAAGAGAGACTTGTGTAATTCAACGATCGCGCGCGATAGCATCGTTGATAATGGGAAGGGTCCTCTCTTTTCGCCGGCGAGAGAGAGTTTAAGTAAGCGTCCACCGATTAATTATTCACCATACGTACGCGTTTAATTGGATTCCCCTTTACGAGAAGGACCACGGATCACGAGTCCGTTCCGTAAACATTGTCAATTATTTAAATAACCGCCGCGCGCCTGTGTCTTTCCGCCTAATTCGTCACGTTTCTGCGCGCCTTACATTAGCAACGAGATAGAGATAGAGAGAGAGAGAGAGAGAGATCGTCGAACTAGCTACGAAGTTATCGGAACGGAATTAAGGCAATGGACAGCGGTCGTTCGAAATAAATTCTTAAATAACGGCCGGACATTTATTAAAGAAACAATCGATGAATGTGTAGATATTAAAACAGTTCTCAATGTTTTTTATGTATTTCAAAACTATTAAATAAATTTTGTTAATAATTATTTTTAATAAATATGTCCGGTGCAAGCGATCCGGTTATTAGAAGAAACACTTGCCTTACTTTCATTGTTTGACCATAAAAATTAACGACATCGCGGCGCTATAAGTTGCGAAGCACGCGCGGTAAACGAACTTTTTGCCTATCGACGAACGGCATCTTTCTCGACAAGAACGGGGGAAAAAAAAAAGGAAGAGTATCGAAATGTGTCGCGATAAGTATCATCGTGGCACCTGTCCCATTGTTGGCAATTCCACGCGGGACAATGTGCTATGCGAACGCTGCCGCTTCTATGCAGCGCGAAAGTCGCGTCGCGCCGCAGCTGCAGCATCGACCTGCTCGCGCGCGCGCGCTTCTTTCTCTCCCGCTTTCTCTCTCGCTCTTTCTCTCTTATATACATAGGTATAATAAATCTCCATTAGCCGCCGAAATTCGGCGGCGTACGCGCGTTTTGCCCAATTACTATGCTCCTGCCTGTTCTTTTTCTGTAAACCGAACACGGTTTTATCGGCGGCCTAATTGAATCGTCCGGCGGCGGCGGCGGCGGCGGCGACGCAGAAGGGACGACGCGGCCGAGAGGTCCGAGAGTTAATTCATTCAGCACACATCACAACGTTGTGTCCCAGTTTCTCGACAATTAACTGAAAAATTGCACCGGAGACACGGCGTACACCGAGATTTGCATTACACGGAACGCGCGCTCTTATCGTTCTCGATCTGTTCTCGTCTGAATTAATATCGCCTTTATCTCCCTTTAATTAACACGCGATTGATTGTTGATTTGCTCGCGGCAAAAGGATGAGAGGAGATTTTATTTGATCGTCGGATTTGAAAAAAGAATCGAGCGATAAAGAAACAGAGTCGCCGCGCGAGAGGAAGTTGCGCGGCAAGTAATTTTTTCGCGAAAGAAAATAATCAAAACAGTTAAGGAAAAAATTGACTCGCAATTTCTCTCAGAAATAATGTTCCGAAGGAATGTCTCTTGCGTTCCGTTAAGTGATGTCGCGTTCGCGACTTTTTCAGCAGAAAATGAGGAGCGGTTGTACAACAACCGCAATCTGTGTGTAAAACGCGACTCGGTTTCAATGTTTCCATCTTTTTCCGGCAAGATCGGTAGTGCCAGAAGACGCTTCCTCTCTCCCTTCCTCCCCCCGCTTTCCCCGCTCTAAGACGGAAGCGCGCGATTGAAACGCAGAGACAAGATAGATGTGCGTCACTTCCGGCCGCGACGGAGGGTGGCGTCTGCACGACGCACGGTCGCCCCTGACAGTCAACCTCCCTTTGCGGCCACCACGGAGGGGTCTCGCGTCGCTTTGCAGAATATAATTACTGCCTACGGTGTATATATCTTTTGTGCGCGAGCACGGACGCGCCGCGCGAAATTTACTGCGCGCGTCGAACTAATCCGTGAAATCAAAGAAAATTGAACTACAAAAACGCTTCGCGCAATGTTTTGATCTTCGCAATCACAGTTGTTTTCAGCAATTACGTCTGATGCCGATGCAGACGAATCACATCGGTGCTGATATAATAGAAAAACCACTTTGTGTTTTTAAAACGCACGTATAAATTTTTACGTACGTGTGCGTGTGTTCTTGATGTATCAGAGTTTGATTTCATCTCTCGCGGATTATTAATGTGTTTCTCCAATTTGCCACGAAACGAACGCGATACGTGCGCTTAGAACCGGCCGTTGCGAGGTTTTTTTTTTCTTTTGTCGCGTTGAACACGCATAAAAATGCACGTGTGATAACGCGAGCCCTTCTATCAGATATTTGCATACGACCCCTCTCGGCTCTTGTGAAGTCGCGCGTTCGCTCTCTCTCTCTTTCTCTTTCTCTCTCTCTCTCTCTCTCTCTCTCTCTGTGCCTGCTCGAGACGTTGATACATTAAATCGAGGTAACTGACTGACGATCTAACCGGCGGGGGTGTGGTTCTCGTAATTGCGCTCCGTATTCCTCTAATTAAACCGCAAAAAAACAAAGAACGCTGGGCGTGGTGCACGTGGGCGTAGCCCGCGGCATTATTCGAGGGGTAAGGTCTGTCGTGCCGGTGGCGCGAGAGAGGCAATGGCCACCAAGAAACACCCTTGATCCGAGATCGCGATCGCGATATCGGACGGGAGGGGAGGGAGGGGAGAGATCCGCGCGTTTTACCTAACGAGGGAAGTCACTCACCTGCCAGCGGCATGACTAAAAAGCGCTTTTGTATATCGATGATTCGCGCACCGAAGGTGTTGTTCCGAAAAAAGATAATAATACGGTGCTTCCCAAATAATTAATTAAAGAGAAATTAAAGTAATTCGGCCGCGCGCGAGCAAAAACTTATCGCGATATTAATTTATTTGAGGAGCAAAACGAATCTTCTCTTTTCAAATTTTTTTTTTTTTTACTCATCTAAAACACATCTTCTCGCGTATGATGAGGTGGTTTTTTTTTCTTTTCTTTCGGTCGAATTGATCTTTTTAATCTCGGCTTCTCGCGAGAGCGAAGAAACGCGCGCGAGCCAACGTCGCTTGCAATGTTACCAGCGATTCGATTATATCCCCGGACGGGATTTTCTCGGTAACCGGCAGCGGCCGAGTCCTCGTGGCGATCGCCTCGAGGGACTCGAAACCCGCCCAGAGCGTGCACGCGAGATCCAACTACCGGTCGTTTTCAGCAACGCTTGTTGTCCGGGACCGCCACGGTGATCCTCCAACGGTGAAAGTATTAAGTATCCTTTGTGCGGGATGACATCCTTCGTCACGGATGTGGCGAATTAGACGCGCGGCGACAATTTGTATCCATTTTGCGTGCGCAATTTTCTCTTGTTTACATGCTTCGATAAATACACGTGTAAAATTCCACATGTAAAATTGTGCGGAAATTATTTAAGGCGTTTTCTTTTTGTTCTTCGATAAATTCATGCATTACTTCATGCTTTATAACGTGTCGCGTAATTAATAATAATCGCGCGCTATACACACGGGATAGATAGGAGATTATCACAATCGTCAACGAATTCGCGAGATATGATTACGAGAGAACAAATGGGGGGTTTTAATATCTCCTTCGGAGATGCATTATCACCTGTTGCACAAGCCGCGCGCACACACGTCTCACGCATATCGTCTTCTGGAAGCGTGTATCCATATAGAAACTACATGCGTTATTTTAACATAAATTAATTATGCATCGCGTCCACTGCCTAATTACGTCTTGGCCGCGACGCATAAATATACATAAATTGACCACGAAATCGAGAACATTAGGTATCAGGAAAAATACGCCGGCGAGCACGCGGCGTGATTATTGTGTAATAATAATAATAATAATAATAATAATGACACACACACGCGCGCGCGCGCGCGATGATTTTTAAATAATACGGGCGGCCGATCTCGATCTCGTTAAGTCGGATGAAACATATACAGGTACGCTCGGCAAATCAACTTAATTGTCGCGCTTCCTATCCGTGCAAACATCGCGGAGCGTGACTTGGCCGAAGGTGGCAAAATCGCGATTCCCCTAATTTGCATAATTACACAGTACACAGGCGCTTACATGCATATGATATTACACGAAGACAATTTTTCTCAAACGTCGCGTCACATAACCGCGATTTCATTACGAGAGACGCGATTAAAACAATAGATGTGGAACGTGACGCGTCGTCCGCGATATATATGTAAAAAATTTTTTCCCCGATCTCAAAATGTTTTTTTTTTCTTTTTTCTTCTGTGAAAAAAATTTTTCAAGTTTCTTTTTGTCCAACCACACACTTCTCTCGCAATAATATATATTTATCTCAATATACGTATCTTGCGTACTTATATCGCAATGATTTTTAATTGTTATGCGAAAATGTTATGCGTGTCGCGCGTGTGGCAGCACCGTCGTTAAACACAACGTCAATTACAGGCGGCGAAGGAATATAATGCTCTCTGAGCGGAAGATTAGCCTTCGTGTTCAGATTGAAACGGCGAAGTATCCGCGGTACTCGAAATTAATCGCGCTTCCGGTGGCCTGCGGCCAGGAAATTAGGGAAAGGCAATAAAGACTCTGACACGCTAGTGACATTAAAAGCGATTATCGCGATTATCTTCGAGAATTAACGTCCGCTCCTAATATAATTTTTTTTCTACCACGAAACACGCAAGTAATTCGATCAAAGGAATTTCCTAAATCTTTGCTAACACACAGACACTCTTGGCGATCAATCGATCGATCACAATGCAATAGGCGAGCTGTCAATATTGAAAATGTTGTTCTTTTACGATTACGTTCTCCCGAATCCGGAAGTGAGCGCTATAAACGTTAATTGATTATCGGGCGCGAATGGGAGATCGGATGCAAATTTTTCGAACGCTTAATGACCCACGGAGCGCTTGCTTCGCGATTACAATTTCCAGTTTTAACGGCGCGTTACTTTTCGGCGAACGAAGGTGTTTCTCCCCTCGGCTTTCTTTTTTTTTTTCTCTTTTTTTTTTGTGTGCGTTGCATGAAATACGTTTTACTGCTTTACCGTTGCGCAAAAAGGAGAGAGCCGGAAGGGGGAGAGACGAGAGAGGTCGGGTAAATGACGGGAGAGATGATGAAGAAGCGAACGAAGAAGACGTCCCGGCGTGTCTTGTCCGGGAGAGTAAGACATAAATGATCTTCGTTACTCGTTCGCTTTTAAACGTCTGTTGCATCCCAGAAATTAGAGCGTTCGCGCGTATAAAAACGTGCAAAACCAAGAAGAAAGGTGTAACGTACGTTTACGCAACCTTTACCGATTACGGTATTTATTTCCATTGTGAAAATTTCGAGATCTCGTTGCCGAGAAACGGGAATATATCGGGAAACTGATATACCGTGGGAGAGAAATAAATCGTCACGATAATTTTCTTCAAGGGCTGAGGTTAAAGCCCAAAGGTTACTCGCGATACCGTCGATCGCGATAACGTTCGCTCTCTCTCTCTCTCTCTCTCTCTCTCTCTCTCTCTCTCTCTTTCTGGACGAAAACAGGTTATTCAGATATAAAAATATCACGTAACTTGCTTGCTGAACTTTAACCGAAACGTTGGACTCTCTCTCTCTCTCTCTTTCTCTCTCTCACTTGGCGTGCGAATTAAAATGCGACATAGCGTTAATAAAAGTCGAGCACGTGCAAACGCGCGCTTTCTCTCTTTCTCCTTATCTTAATGGAAATCTAAATTTTTTCAAAACGTTATTTTTTTCCCATCTCCCAATCTCAGATCGATGAAAAACTCACCGCAAAAAATGTGTTCGATAATAAGCGGGTTGATGAAATGTAAATGTATGCGAGAGGTTGTCTCTTCTTGTCGAGTCGCATTTGTTTATTGTTTTTACGATTCGCGGTTACGCAAGTCGATTATGAACCGCAACGACCTCTCCATCGCGCTTATCGCGACAGATAGCCGTGCATGTAACCGTGGCCTTCTTCTACAAACGCGCGTGCCAAAGACCAGTTTTTTCTCTCTCCTCTCAACCCCCCTTACAGGAGCAGAGGTCACGAGCTACATAATTTCCTGCAATAAAAATGGTTTTCATTACTACCGTTATTGCGCCGCGATTGGCGCTTTTTTTTTTTTTTTTTTTGAAAAACATCTTTTTTTTTCACGTGACTGTATGTGATATTTTTTTGAACATCGACGCGCTTGACTTTTTTTCTTCTCTTTTTTTTTATCACCGGCGTCCATTTTTTTATCTTACTTCGAGTTTTTTGCCGACTCTAAAATTAGCGTGGAACGAGAAAAAAAAACCCGAGTTCTTGAATGTCACGCGGAAGTCGGTGAGTAAAAACGACGAAACGCGGCGACAATGTTGACAAAGTCATCGCGCGCGAATCCGCACGATGAAGGGGCGAGATCAGAAAGAAAGTTACAGAGAAATGACCGGGGCGCGGAAAGGTGCGAGAGGAAGAAGACGAGAGGTGGAAATAAGAGGACGCGGAGATCGTTGCACGCGCCTGTGGCGAACGTGATGATTGGCTCCCGAAAACAGAACAGGTAGACATTAGGCCGCGGCCTCCAGGTGTGCGGAACGCGCCGAGATAAAGCTCGGGGCTCGATTAACCTTTCGCGCGGGAAGAAAAATGCGGCTGCCGAAATTGCACCTACTGCGCACCCGCCGCCGAGGATGCAAAAAAAAAAGAAACCACGCCGATATCAGAGGTTATTGCCGCCGTGCCGTGACAATATTATGGAGAAGGGATCATTAAACTGTCACGAGTACATTTGCCGGGCTGGTGTTCCTCCGCGCGAAAAATTCACGTTGGATCTCTGCACTTTTAAAATCGCCGAGATTAATGACGCTTAACGCTAGAACAATCCGTGACGAATTTGGCTAAAATTACAGAAATTATCGAGATGCTTTCGTCCAAATGTACGTAAAACAAGTGTGAAATATTAGAATTTGTAGGTGGAAGCTTTTTTGTCAATTAATTATTTATAAATATCAAAGAAATTAAAAATAATAAATAAAACGCTTTTTTTTTAAATGTCTATCAAACAGAAGTAGATTCGACTTCGATTGTTCTGGCGTTAATTACGTTATTGTTCTCTCGTTGAGAGAATCGACGTTTGCGAATAAAAGTCTCTCTCGCGGAAAAGTACGTCCGATCTTTTTTAGACGCGGAGATTTTTTGACGCGGTCAAAATCATCCATCGCCAGGAACGTTGATTAATTACACGCACACTTGACATAGTCGCGCGTATGTTCGATCATGAGACATTGCTTTCGAGCAGCAAGCCTATTAGCCGCCTGTGTGAGGCGTGTCTCGTGAAAAGAATCTTTAGAAAAGGGAGCAGGTGATCGAGGTACAAGAATAAAAAGGGGGAGAGAAGAGTGTATCGAGAGAGAGAGAGAGAGAGAGAGAGAGAAAGAGAGAGGAGAAACGTCGGGCGAGCAACGAGAATTTCAAGCAGCGCGGAGCGCGAAGCCTTTCTCGTGGGGAGAAACCGGGGGGGAGAGGATCCATTCACCGTAGGTAATGAGGTCCTCGCCACCAGGAGGCATGAATGAACAACTCTGGGAAGAGGCGACCGCGAAGAAGAGCTCGGCGAAGCGACACGGATAGACGGATAGAGAGAGGGAAAGAATGGAAAACCGGGCGAGAGAAGCGCAATGGGAAGAGGATCGAAAGGAGAGAGAGAGAGACGAATCTCACTCCCCTGCAGGATATTGGAAATACTTGAGTGCTGTTGAACACGGGGCCATTTAAGGGCCACGGGGACCATTATAACCGCCTCCTGACCGGGAGCGTTTCAAATAAGAGCATCAACCGAGAAGGTTGGCTTAGGTAGCCCCCGAGATGCGCTTCCCGAGGACGTCAGGTCGTTGCTGTTGTTTGCTGTTCGACGCGCTGCATCTTCGCGACCGGTAGCGTTGATGGCTGCGTTGTAATTAAAACTCCTCTCTCTCTCTCTCTTTGTTTCTTTCTTTCTCTTCCTCTTTATATGGGAAACAGGCGCGGAAATTTATTTTCAACAAACAATGCCCGCGCAATGTTGTCGCGACGTTTCTCACGAATGAAATTACAGATGACGCGCGCGACATACATTTTTCAGTAATTGCATTTACTTCGGAAGAGGCTTTCGCCGATTAACAGTTGCTAGACAACGCGCGCGACAAAAGAGACGTATAACTCCCTCGGTGCCGGATAGTCTGGCTGTTATTTTTTTGCGTCATTTCTCGACGTCATCGGCAGATCCGCCCTAGCCAAACCGTATAGCCGGAATTCGTCTCTCTTTCTCTTTCTCTCTCTCTCTCTCTCTCTCTCTCTCTCTCTCGCAGCTACTGCCAGCTCGCGCGCGCGTTTTGCCTCTCTCTTCTCGCTCTCCGTCCATTCTTCTTCCACGAACCTCCGCCGGCCACCCCTCGTGGCATCCACCTTCCGCGAGTCGCGAAGAAGAATCACGCTCTGACAGTCCCTGATTAATACAATCCTTAATGCCATCGTCTTGTCAGAGAAAAGGAGCAGAAGGGAGAACCTCGAAGTGAGGAAGGAACGCGCAAAGAGTTTGCGGCGAAGTTTTCTCAAGTACGAACAAATCCACGAACGAATCACAATATTTTACCGCGAAATATCGTTTTTTATTTCTTGCGTATTTCAATTGCGCGTACCAGTTTAATTTGTGCGCAATTGATGCGCATTGTAATGTTTTTTTTTTTTTTTATTGTACTACAAGGACACGTCACTGCGCGAGAAGAAAAGATTCTCGAATTTCTGGATCTTTCCGCGGCTGCAACCGGGAATCAGCGAATTGCGACCGGCAATTTTAAAACATCGCGTTATCGCTTAACCGTCTTGTTGATAAATTTGGTGGCGCGGCGAGTGAATTTCGCGAATGCTTCGCGCGCGCACTCAACGCGTTTTATTACTCTATAGACTTCGGATGTTTCTTACTTATTTATTTATTTTTTTCTAACGATGGGATCTTTCTCGGAAAAGATCTTGGAAACAATCAAGTATCGTATCCGCCGGGAGAGATCCGCAGCCTCATTAACGGAACGTAATTAAAATGGGGAGGACGTATGTATAATTTACGGCTCTGATATTAAAACGTAATGAGCGCAATAAATCGAGAATGTATAAATAAAATTAAATAGAAGACGGAAGAGAATTTACAGATGTTTATCGAAGTTGCATATATATACGTCTCGAGAGACAATGGCAAATAATTTTGCTTCGTAATTATTCTTCCTCCTCCCCGGTATCGGAAATAAAATCTTTTTGCGAGAAAAAACAAATATCAAAATAAAATTTGTACGTCGCGAGCTGAGGAAGAAAAAAAAACCAGAGCGAGAAAGAAACGCAACCTTTCAACTTGAGACAATTTGGCCTAAGTGATTTCGTTCATCGCGATATGCCGCAAGAGCAAACGCAACGTCAAACGATCGAGGAGGCTCTTTCTCGAAGGAGTCTCGCCGTCGGCGTCGCTGGCCGAGCGAGGGGGGAAGCCCTATCGCATTATGAGGACAGGAGAGAAAGAAAGGGGTGGTTAGTCGAGGGGGTCCATGGCATTAGTATAGCACGCCGGAATAATTGGGTACAGTCTGGCCGGCTACCGTACGTAACGTCGGCTCCTTTCAAGCGAGAGAGCGCCTCCGCCTCATCCTTTCTCATCCTCGTCCTCCCTCCGTTCTCTCCATTCTCGAGCAGCCCCGGACTTGCCTCCGCGCCGGCAAAAAGACCAGCTCGGCACACGGAAAAAGAGACCAGAAGAAGATGACTACCGGACGAAGTGTGCGAGAAGACGCGAGGAAAGGAAGAGACAGACAGAGAGAGAGAGAGAGAGGGAAAGTCAAGACGGGGGAGAGAGAGCGGGGAAGAGACGGAGAGAGGTGAATCGAGACGAGAGTGAAAAGGAAGGAGGAGCACGCGCACACGGTGGAAACAGGGCCAAGAGACCAGGGAGCGATGTCGGTATCAAGTCCGGTGACTTGGGAAGGAAGAAGGAAGAAGCCGCGGGGAAAAGACGCGGACGGAGACGATGGGTGTAGAAGAAGAAGAAGAAGAAGAAGAAGAACGCAGAGGAACGATCTCGCCCTGCGCGAGAGGAGAAGAGGAGACGAGCGAACAAGAACAACGCGACGGGCAACACGACGGGAACAAAAGCAACGAGAGGGCCGCGCAAAACAACCGGCGGGTCCGAAGAGAAGGGCGAGGAGTCATAACTGTCTCGGTGCCCAGTGGCGCGGATGTCCTGTAAATAGGAGGCGAACTATACTCCCTCCCCCCTCGTCTCCCTCCGCTCTCTTCTCTCTCTTTCTCTCTCTCTCTTTCTCTGTCCTTTCTTTTCTCCCTTCCGCGCTCTTTACCCTCCAACGGGCTACTCATCGAATAAGGGTATTTTTAGTGATGGCTTTGCACAACCCTCTCATCAATCTAACGTGTTATCCCTCCCCTCTTCTCCTCGCTTGTTGTCATTTTTCCGTGACTCGAGAGATCTGACATTTTTATAATATCTTACGACACACACAACAACGCACTCTGTGAATCCTGCGTGGACATCGAGAGAGGCTTGTTACTTCGTTTTTCGTGCGTCAGAGCGGCTTTCATCCGTTGCCGGATCAAAGCGATCTTGAGCGCTTGAGAAAGATTCCTCTCCCGTGGCGTGGGTTGAAAGGTCGTTTCGCCACGAAATGACAGCTGACGCGCGATATTATTTTCCGCCACCGTAAACCGCCGACTAAACATTAAGGAACGAGCAGTTAACCGAATAATCGAAAAAGAGAGAGAGATCGGAGAGAAAAGGTCTGCGAAAGGTCGCGCCGAGTGCTAATCGCTTAAACCAACTGGGCGTCGAGTCGCAATTCCGGCCGCTTTTAACACGCCCGCATTATCGATCGCTTTAAATCATTAGACTGACATCGAGTAAAAGTATCGGTTCCATATATAATAAGAGGTTTTGATTTTTATTTCAAATATTTTTTACGATTTAATTGCAAACAGACTTATTATCATCGAACAGTTGCACCTAATGCAAATAAAGAAATCGTGTGTGTATCTCTGATGAGAGCGCCTGATTCGCGGCTGCTACGCCTGTGCATTTTAAACAGCTTGTTTTATGCGGACCGAAATGAACTTTGAAAAAATCGGGCGGGCTTCCTTAATGGAGTCGTATAAACTTCGGAGATGCTCTCTCCGGCTACGCGTTAGAAGACGCGAGAGGAGCATTACCGCAAAACGTAACCACGCGATGCTGCGCGCGAGCCGCGATGCAAGAACGTATCTCTCTCTTTCTTTCTCTCTCTCTTACACAGTGACGTGCGTCCCGAAGAAAGAGCCCCACTCTTCAGAACCTTGGTCGGTGGAACAATGCCGCTCACTGTCTCGTATGCGGCCGGTACCGCGTCCTCTTCATCTCGCCAGAAGACGCGATCCGCCAAAAATTCGCTTACACAGCTGCGCGCGCGCGCGACCTCTTTTTCGTTTCGTGCGTTGTTCGACTTCGCGATTGAAACGCATTACGAGCGAATATTTGACACTTCTTCTAATTGGCGTAAGATAATGACCAAACATTTATTAAAGAAATAATTGTTAGTTGTGCGAATATCAAACATAGCAATTCTTGATGTTTCAAGTATTTTTTGAGATGTTTTTAAATATTTGTAAAATGTACAAATACTTTGTTACAATTTAGAAAAAACAACTCTTAAAAAAATATAGAAAATTAGGCAAGACAAGAAGAGTTATAGGCAAAAACGTTTTCGATTCAATTTATACAGATTGGCTGAGGACAATCGAAAGAAATGAATTATCGAAACGTTCTAACATTAAAATTGATGTTTGTTCACTCACCGCCATCGATAACTCAGCTCTCTTTTAACATCTACTTTAATAAATTTACTTTGTTACATTATTTCTTTAATGAATGTCAGTGCTTGACCGATTATAGCGAGACGGTTACTTCATTAGAGTTTGAGACAATTTTCTCCGAGAAACGCATTTGTCTTCGGATGAAGAGATTGTCGATAAAAGAATCAGGAAGATTTATACTGTGACAGAACGATCGATATGACGATTTGTTAGAACGCTAAGAATAGTTAGCAATCACCCAAAAATAGAGATTACTGCATCCACCGAAACACCCGAGATGCAAGAACGTCTTGTTTCGAACGGAAAATATTTCTAAACTGGTTTTTTTTTTCGAAACTCGATCTTAATTATGTGACTAAGAAATCTGATAATAGACATCGTTAACCGCCGAATCTTTCGCCGTTTGACCGTCGAACTGATGCGATACATCGAACGCAAGCAATTTATATACATCGCAAAACGATATCGATGATCAAGTTCAAGTCACTTCAAAAATCAAACCAGTTACGAAGAAATCAACAAAATCAACATTTACATAATTTAACGCGCGATGCGCCTCGCGTCTCGATATTGTATTTTACGACTCAAATAAAAAAAAAAAAAACCCACAAAATCTTAGATCCGTCTTGCTTTTATACAAGGCGGTTAACCATCGACAATCGCGCACAAAAAGATTTATCTCCGCCGAGTGTTCAACTTCCGAGATAAAGAGATTGAATAATCCCGCCGTGTTCACGTCGAAATGCTCGGCCGCTGTCGGCGGGGTTCCCGGCTTTAATAAAAAAAAAAAAAAAAAAAAAAAAAAAAAAAAAAAAAAAAAAAAAAAAAAAATGTTGTTGCATGTGTATGTATGTACACGTTGTAACGATGCGCGTCGCCTCGCTTATATGCGCGCTCTAAAATTAACATCGCGGCGCGGCGTGACGACGGTGATATCGGCGATCGATTTTCCGCATAGTTGCATCGACACGGTGAGAAAAAAAGAGAATTTAAAATAAGGGCTGTATAGTTACAAAACAAAAGGCGGGGCACAAAGTGTGCCAAGAAGAAGTGTCGGTGCGACGCGTGCAACGACACTAATCCGACCTTTGGCGCGAGGAAGGACGCGAGCGGTCGCTGTGTTAAAAAAAAAATGCAACCGAGGCGACCTATTCCAGCGTGAAACTAATGCAACCTCGACGAGCAGAGAAACTGCCTTGCGCGCGCGCTCCGGCTGGAAAAAGTCAGCGTGACGAGCATCGTCGTCGTCATCGTCGTCGTCGCTGCTGCGGTGTATCAATTTTCAGATTACAATGAAACAACCTTCCGCTCTCGCTCTCTCTCTTTCTTTCTCTCTCTCGTGTGCTTTTTTCTCTCCCCTCCTTCTTTCCGGAAAAAAACCCGCGCGTATCGATCGCGATGCTTTTTAATGCGTTTTTTCAAATGCATTTACACGTTATTTCTCCTGGGTCTCGTTTTGCGCTTTTTCCGCAACCCACGCCCGTGTATGTCGTTCTCTCGTATTTTGTAATTCGTTATTCGAAGTAAATAAGCGAAAAGTTGCCTTCCCTCGAGTCTGAACGTAAAGTGAACGCTCCGCGTCGTTTCCGTTGTAAATTAATGACATCCGTAACAGGAAATAATTTCCATTGGGTGAGGGAAGGGGGGTATAAGTCAATATTCCGAAGATATCAATGTTGCGTATTTAAAAAAAAAAATCGAAAAAAAAAGAAGAGAAGCGCGCGAAAAATTGTCTCCCACCGACAGGCTTCTTCTACCTCCAAGTGGAAACGACTTCGCGTATATGTGTGAGCGCGCACGTGTTTTCCACCTCGAGCACGCGTTTATATCGGCGCGCTTACTACGACTAGCGCCACGCTGCGACAAAACCGAGAACCGTTTTGACGTTTCCTCGGAACGCAGAAGCTTGGATGGTACAGACGAATCTCGCGCTGATCGCGGAGATCCATCCGTTTCTCTGCGCTTTTCGACGCGCTTATAAAATTGCGCAATCGTCGAAAAAAACCGCGTTATAATGCGCACGATTCAATCCATGTGAGCGCAAACGCAAGTGAAAAATAATTCTTTGAATTGTCAGTAAACTGTTAGCCGACTGTTCGCGCTTTTTCTGCTAATTTTCGAAAAATCAAAGCGGCGCGCAAAACAATCCAATTGTTCGCGAAATTTTCCACGTGAACGTGGAATTTACTTCCTTCCATTGACTTTTCCGCATGTACGTGGCAATAATTGACCGTCGACTTTCATCAGTCGCTTAGATGCTGCGAACTTTTCGACGCGAGTCGCGACGATTACGAGCCACGACAGTTACGATCGAAATGCAGTCACGAGGAATCACGTTCCTTCGTATTCTGTTTCCCTAACGAGATTCCTTCGCAGCCTTGAGAGCGAGCCGCTGCTGTGGCCACGACGTGGAAAACTCGGAGGCATCCCGGACGAAGGAGAAGCGCGCGAGCAATCTCCGAAAATATTCGCGGCATTCGCGGAACACACAGAGAGAGGAAAAAAAAATTAGTGAATCTCAAACAAGTATCGCATTTACACGCCGCGCGCACAATCTTCCGCGTGTGTTCGTTGGAAAGATAAAAATTCAAGTGTTCTCCTAGTTCAGAGAAAAGAGACCACACGTCGTGTCGCGAGCAAAATAAACCAGCGTTCGCGTTTAACAAGCGGGATGCATGCTCGCTTATCAGGACGATATCGGAAGGGGCAGAGGAGTATATCTGCTGCAATCTCGCACGCTTATCTGCAATCTCGACAACTCGCTCGAGCCGCCTCGGTCTCAGCCGCCGGTCGGTTTACCTGAACCGTCGAGAGAGAGCCTCGGGGAAGCCTCGTTACGCGTATGCACGTATGCAGATAAAGCAGATGCGAAGCGATTACGCCCGGGCGGACATAGCTGACACGTAACAGGGTCCAATTAAAGGTCCATTACACGATTAATTGTCTAATTAATTTATACCTAACCGCGCGCGGAAATTATATCCTCGCCGAATCGATCGGAACTCGTTCGCGCACGGGAGAAAACGGAGCGTAAAATCTTTTTCTACACCGCGAAGATATTTGTACAACACGAATTGCGACTTTTAAAAATCTGATATCAGAAAAATAAACCCTAACAAAAAAAAAAACAAAAAATGTCACTGCGAGTTCTGACGTTTGTCGGATATAAAAAGATCGGCATTTAATTCTGACGTTATCTCAACGTCTGCGCTCGACTTAATTTTCCTTATGTGTGACGTTTAAAACAAAACAAAAAACAAAATCATATACATATCAGGCGCGCCGCGCGAAAACTCCTCTATGTCGTTCGATAGTAATTCGCGACAGGTCGTAATCGCATTTCATGGACGGATTTTGGCGTTGAGTGACGGCGCGATTGCCGTACAAACGCTCTGATCTTTATTCATGGGGACTCCTGCAGTCGCTGTTTCGCCACCATTGTTCGCGCGTTCGCGAATCGCACGATATGTCGGCCGTGTAACGCGTACCTACTACCTATACCGCGCGTGTGTATGCGTATGTCTTTTCGTTTCTCGCGAAAGAAACGGCCGTGAGAGACCGAGGGATCACGGAACTCGCTATTACACACGTCGTGGCGTTGCGGATAGAAGCCGCAATTATCAAACCATCCGTAGTAGACAGACGCGCGATGAGTTCTGATAATTTGAAAATTACACCTTCCGGAGAGGGTTTAGATTCAAGAAACGCCGCCGCCGCCGCCGCCGCGCGATCTTCGCACGGGCGTTTTATGCAGTTGCAAGTCGGACTTTTTTTTCGCACGTGGTTACAATAAAAATACCGCGTTTTGTTTATTAAGTAGCTATTCCGTCCGGATTATTTATAGTTAAAACATTTCCACGTCTTTTCCTCGTCAATCGTGTTATTAATCATCGACTGTTTGCTCGTCAGAGACGTATGTTTTTATTATTTCGTTACTATATCAAGAACAACAGATTAGCATGTGTAATGATCTCATGCAGCAATGTTAAGTACTTGCGTTTTAACTACTTGCATAGAGCGCGAATGTCTTCGCGTATATATATTTGTTTGACGTGCACTTTATATATCGCGTTTTATCTTGACGCGCGCGCTTTCCTACACGCGTGTTGGTAAAACATTCGCATTCGATTCGCTCGATTCATTTATTTCCTGTGTGAATCTAAATTATACTCAGCTGTCAAAAATTCCGTCCTAATGGATGATATTCGTGAAGATTTATGTGAAGATTACGGACCGAAAGTACGACCGATCGAGGAATTAACCCTCGCGCGAGAAAACGAAAAAAAAAAACACACACACAGAGTTAATTTAAAGGGGCGAAAAAGATTTCAAAGATCGCGAATTTCCGCCGCAATTCCGAGTTGAAATTATTAATATCACTTGAATGTCACATTACGTGTGGAATGTTTCACGTTATATAAAATGTTTACTCTGGTTTTCCTCTTTTCTACTTTGTTTGCATACTCGCGTTATTCTAAGTTTAACATTCTATACGTGTACATTAATGTATTGACGTGGAAAATAATTATTTGACGCAGTCAAATGTCAAAACATACATTAAATGCGCATACATTAATCATGTTGATTAGATTATAGGTACTAGTAGATTATGCGTACTATTTTTATTGTCGAACGTTAAGAAACATTTTTCCGTTGTTTTTTAAATTTCTTCCGCGACAATACAACTCAATCGCGAAGGAGACCAGCGATAATCGTCCTGTCACATTTTTTTTTTTTTTTTTATGAAAAAAAGAAACCAATTATTTTTCAAAAAATCTATTGAAATAGAAATCCGTGTGAGACGAATTGCTCCGTTAAATCATAATATCTCGTGAGAAGAGAGCCAAATTTTTATTGGACTTCGATCCCCCCCTCGGCTGAGAAGTCACGGGGGTTGCGGGTGCATCCCCCTTTGCCACGGGCATCAAGTAGCATGGCGGCGTCTAGTTTCGCGGTGGTGGGTTTCGCGCGGTAGGATAAGTGCACGTATAGGGTAACACGTATAGACAGCGAAGCGCGCAAGTGTGTTTGCGTGCAAAAGGCAGTAACCCTCAAGGTAAGGCGAAATGCCACCTGGCAGGTTTTTGCGGCGTTGCGCGCGAGATGCGATATTGTTTTTGCCCTCGCACGGCCGAGCGGAGGAGCTCTGCCTTCAACCTCCTGCCCCCCTTCATTCCTACCCTCTTTCTTCCTCCGACGCCCCACTTCCGGTGTGGGTAGGGCCCGGTAGCCAATAGGAGGTGGGCACCACGCCTCCCCCACCCACGCGCACCTGCGTCCACGCCCGCCAATCGGAGGACGAACTACCTGGAGAACCGAGTTACCGCAACGCGAGTGAGAGAGAGAGAGAGAGAGACATACAGAAAAAAATGCAGAAAGAGCGAGAGAGAAAGAGAGAAAGAGAGGGAAAAGGAAGAGAGAAAGAGAGAACGAGAGAGACGAACGGATGGAATGGCGGACGTGGGAGCGAGAGGAAGATAAAGATGTGGAAAGGAGAGAGAAAGAGAGAGAGAGAGAGAGGAAGATGCACGATCCTCCTCGCGTCACTCGGACGCGCACGCTCCGATCGCACCTTCCTCTCTTCTTTTCTTCCTTCCCTCCTCTTTCCGCCCTACGACCCCGCTATTGCTCGGTGCATTCTCCTTCTTGTTGTTCTTCTTCTTCTTCTCCCGCAGCCGCCCTCCGTCACTCCTCGTTTCCCTTCTTTCGCCTCTTTGTGCCGAGGACTTCTTCGATAGGCCACGTAGGTGTGCGCGCGCGTTTCGTTTCTTTCCTTTTGCCGTTAATTTTCTTTGCGCGCGCCCGCGTTTTTTGCCCGGTCGCTCCATTACCATTGAATTCTTCTTTCGGCGATATTTCGAGCTGTTTATCGGCCGTAATGGCCGCGACCTCGAGAGGCGCGCTCCTCTCTTTTGGCGCGATTGAACCTTTTCATTTTCTCTTCGTCACGTCGCGCGCGCGAAGAAAGAGAGAGATAGGGCTTTTCCGCTCTTTATCTGCTCCCGATTCGGACGTTTGACCGTAACTAATCCCTGCCAAATACGTCCGACAATGTGCCACACGGCGCGATAATTAAGTCGGCGAATCGCGTCGATTAAAAAACAAATCGGATCCAGGGGAAGTCATTTATCGAACACCTGACAGACCTGCGTATTGCCTGTGCCTGTGGCGTATTCTATCGTCAATTGTTCGTACGCAATATGAAATTAATAATCAAGCCTATTTCAAAGTTTCATCGAACGATAATTAGAAATTTCGCTGCTCCTCTCGACAAATGTCATTTGCCTTGAACTTAAACGACATACCGAAGTAGGAGAGAAGCGCGAGTCACGCACCGTCCAAGCCATTTTTGCAACGGGATCGCGCTAAAGGGTCCTTGGACCCGCCAAGTTTGGAAAGCCGCCCGGACCCAGAAGCGACCTTTTACGGACGCCTAGCCCTGACAGCCAATGGCCGCCTTCAACTTGAAAATCTCGCGCGTGCACGGTATAACACGACGAGTCGTCTGCGACGTTGCACGGCAAAAATTGACGTTTCATTTTAATATCAGCAATCAATCATTTTTTGAAATGAGCGAACGACGAGAAAGAACGAAGCGAGCTGCGGAGTTGAAGTCCTATTTTTACGAAACTGACGTTCGAGATAACGAGAAAAAATAATTGGAGTATTTTCAGAACAAGCGGCTCGCGAAATTTTTTCAAGAATTTGTCCCCGCGGAACAGATCGTTACATCATTGTTAACAAATATTGAAAAGGGTATCGATGTAACGCGCGTTTATTCTGGATAAACAAACAACGCGCGTTACATCCTTAAATCCAGATAAAACAAATTTCGACCAATTCTGCGAGGGAGAATTTTCTTCCGCGCGTTTTCGACTCGCACAATGTTTTTCTTAGGCGAACGAGCCGCTCCCTCGTAACGGCGCGTTCCCCAAGCGGAAAAATCAACACGGCCGGTTAATTTCATTCCGAATTATGGGAATCGGGACGATCCTGATTACTTCCTCTTCCTCCCCCTCCGCGACCCCTCTCTTCGTATTCGACAGTAACCTAAAATAATAATTATCAAAACGAAAGGCAATCGCGCGACAGTTTTGTTGGCGTTTAAGCGATTGTCCGCGATAATGTCGCCGGTTCCGCTCGGTCTTACACAAAGAACGGACCGCGGATACTTATGGTCGTTACGTGGAAAAGTGGTGAGACAGGACGAAGGGGAAATCGGTTGGCGCGTTACACTTTCAGGAAGTTTTTGCCACAGGCTCCTCGAGATAGGAGCCAATGAAGTTCTCTTTCGTTCGGTCTTTATGGAACCATCTCTGTTTTCCACGTTCGCGAACCGCCGCGGCCGACAAGAAGCATAAACCGCCGTCGCTAACACCGAACACACTCGCGGAGCGACAGTTTTTCCGCGACACTTTATACCATTTTAGCGTTCATTCGAAATAAGACAATCCCGCCGAAGCGTCCAATCCAAGCGTGAACATTACGAGTCCTGGAAAAAGCTTTGCGGCATTGACAGAAGCGAAGAAATTGATTGTGGCATTTTGTCTTCGACAAGAAGCGCGAGAAAGGATGGATTTGAAAAGGAGATAATTCAATTTTGCAACTGTCGCTTCAACGAAGAGAAAGGGGATAATCGTTCTTCGTGATATGACACAAATATATATTTAAAACATATTAATTAAAACAGTGATCTTCGAATGTAATGGAAATTACTTCCCTTCAAATCACTCATTCACGAGTGCCTGCAACCGTTGCAGCTTATATTCAATATTTTTTGCAATTACTTTACTTTTTTTTAACAGTGCAGAAATTTCGCGATTTTCGGGGCCCTTTTTGCCAATCTTATATACGCGCGGACAATGCGCGCAGCTAAAAATTTTAATACCGAGATGGCATAGCGAGCGGAGAAGCGCTAGGCGCGAGAAGACAAGTGGGGAAGATAGATTAACGTTACTTGGCCGTGTACCGTGAGGGAGCGGGGGAGGGGAACAGGGGAGGCGGGAGGCAGAAGCACGGAACACGTAAATCTACGTCACCGGCATGCAAAGTGTAAGAATTGCCGGGCTTTTCTTGCCGCGCGCGCGTTTCCCAATGGAAACGAAAAAAAAAAAAAAAAAAACACACTTGCCTTCCAGAGAACGAAAGAGACGGGGGAGGAAATAATAGAGAGATACGCGCGCAACGACGCGAACAGAGGAGAATGCTTAGATATCGATGGAGCGAGTTATTATCATAATAAACACGTGTGAGAAACCTCCGAATTCCCCGCCGCCGCGGGAGCGGCAATTAGTCACGGCCCCGTGGCTCTCTCGCGCACGTACGTCGTAATTATTTTTCTAATCAGCTGTCGTCGCGCTTTCCCGCTAATCTGTTCGCTCATATCTCCGCGCGTCCAGTTGCGATAAGTTATTTACGCGAGAAAATTTGTTATAAAAAGGCCGCGAAAAGACAACGAAGAGAATCGCGAGCGGGACGTGTAATAAACGTAATTAAAACGAACGCCCGTGTGTGTAATCGTCGCGGGGAGCAGTTGGCAATTACGCGCGGCAAGCAGAAAGAGGAAAGATGTTAATTTTCGCGCCCGATCCGGTAATTTGCCCGACACGACATATCGGCAGGAAAATAATCCATCGGCGCCGAAAAACGAAAGTCCCGGTGACCCGCGGCAGCGAGCGGGTAATAACATCGATCCGCGGCGAAAAAAAAAAAAAAAACCACAGCTCGATGGTCCGATAATTGTTGGTAACAACGTTATAGGATGTGGTTCGTTAAATCGCGGAATGAAATCTCTCTTTCTGAGAGAGTTTCCTCCTGATTACGACGGATAAATGCGCCTATAAATTATCCGCTCGCGCTTGCACGCCTCGAAATCTTAGCGAGAATTCGACTCCCGGTGTGTTACAGTTTAGCAATGTGTATGATTGAATAATTCAAATTATATGTAGCTGCAACTGCGCTCTCGCGCGCAGTTTCTTACATCTTACCGCGAGTTGATGAAATGAAAAACTCATGAAAAACTCACAAAAAAAAAACAAATACTCTTGTAACACAAGAGAATAATGAAATATGACACAAGTGATGCGCGCAAGAAAATTGCGCTAATGAGGCAAAGAACAGCGTGAAAAATATAAATAAATATCCACACGTTACATCAACCGACCGCGCAAGTTACGATCTGACGAGTCGCCGTTATGATCGATTCTAGATTTTAATCACTCGTTAATGGACACTCGGCCGTCAACACACTTCGTTTAATTGCCGTCGTTAACTATTAATGGCGTTCATACGTGGTTATTAAACGATTATCATTGCTTGTAACGACAGGAAGAAAAAACCTCGGATACCGCACAGAATGAAAATACGGAATCTTCGTGCCAGATGGCATCGAATAACCTGCCCGCGCAGAAGAGCCGCCGACTGTGATTTGTGTGTAAACACAAGCGTCGTGACGCGAGAAAGTGACAATTGCGGATTTATATAACCGGGACGCTGTATTTTTACCGCAATTTTACGAGAGAGGTGTGCAATTCAGATTAAAGATAAAATCACGTAAACCACATATCACGCGAAAGATAATCGCGATCGTCACCTGCGAGAATCACCAGGTGGGAGAGACAACGCGTGTTGTCAAACCCGCAGGGTTCGCACTTGATCGTCCGCGTTTGATATGTTGAAAAGAATGCGCGACAGAAAATTAAAAAAAAAAAAAAGGAAAATCGCTCGCAGATATTTAAAGCAGCAATTTTTTTCACGGGTTTTGGTTGTTTTCCGGACGATCGCGCCGAGAGTCGTATAATTTTTCGCGCGAGGAAATCCGTCGAAACGGACGGATTTTTTTTTCGACAAATTTTTCTACCGTCAACGGTACTTTGTGTTGCACCATTTCCTAGACCGCACGGACAATACTCGCGTTTTTACGCGCAAATCATTTTCACAGGTTGTCACGCCGGATTACCTTCTTGTCGATTTAGTCGCGGCACGGGTTCGTCAGTCTTTCTTGCTCGCCATTCCGCGGACGCGTTCGCAAGAAAATACACGAAGCAAATCGAAAGATTAGCGCGATAATTCATTACGGTCGTAACTCGGTCTCTGAATGAATATCGCGCGCGCGGAAAACAGAGCGCGTCGATAAGCAAATCAAAGAACAAACGAATTGAATACATTCGGTTTTCGGAAAATTTCGACAATTTCCACCTGTACGAGAACCGATTTGCCGCGCGGATCTCGTCAGGTGTTACATTTTTCTCTGATACACGACTTCCCGATCTCACGCTCGCGATTCCGCTCGCTTGCCGTCGGTAAACACAAGACCGCGATCTGCGAACGAAAATACGATAGAATTTGAAGTCGCGTTTTCTTTCCAAGAACACGATCCGCGGAACGCGACAGTGCGACACTTGAAAAGTCGCACTATAATTAAACAATATACAAACAGTAATTAAACAAAAAACACAAAACACTCGGCGCAAGAAACATTTATTTAAAATAGTTTTTGCGCGCGAGGACATCAATGTTTTAAAGAACGATAATAATGTGTTCGTTCACGCGAATCTCATAGAGTAAATGATAGGTGTATATAACTAGCGCCTCACACACACAAACGCGATATATAATTTTCCCTCGCGATATCAAGTTCATTGCCACCGAGCGATTACCCAAGTATTAATCTTCATCCGTGAGCAATTGCGATGGTTGTTATTGCACCGATCGCGAGTACAATCAATGACAAAAAAAACAAACAAACAAAAACAAACGAGGCAGAAGTTACTTGTTCGCGGTTTTTGCGGCCGAGGAGACAACACGTGGTGCGGAAAGTGCGTGAAAAAAAAAAAAAAAAAAAAAAAAAAAAATTGACCGGTCGGTTAATATGTTTGTTTCGCATCGAAACGCGAGCATGCGAACCTGCGCGCGCGCGGCTCATTAGAGAACAAATTACTCGTCGAATCGGCTACGTCAAACGCGGCCGATCTGTCACACGCAATTATCATTGATCTCCTTAACTAGCGTCACAGGTCGCATCTCCTTTCTTGCGCCCGTTCCCGGTAATATTGTTTTTCTGTGTATTGTCTTTTTTCTCCCGTTCGGATGAGTCGATTTAATGGCTCGAAATGAGGTATTAGCATGCGAACTGTGTGATGCGCGCTGCTTCATCATCGTGCAAACGTGAATGCGTGAATCGCGCGAGATAAATAATAGCAACAGATATAATATCTAACTGTTCAAACGTGATACTTATTGTGCAATAACCTTTTTTTTTTTTCAGGATGTCTGCTTCGATCTTTTTATTATTTTTAAATGTATCGTTTTTCTCTTGAAATTTCAGATAAAAATTGCAAACTGGAAATCTATTTTAGATGACCAAATCTCGTTTCCAAAAATTAGAATATAAATAATATTTTTTAGAAGAATTCTGATACTTTTTAAGCGTATCTTTTAAGTAAATTATTGATCGCATTTACGATCTACGTTTATGCTATAAATTTCTCCTGTACATCAGAAATTATCATGTAATACATGCGAGAGTGTGTATTGTAAGCACGCAACTCGTTTATTAATAAGTTGGCCGATAGAGAATCGAAAGAATTCCTCTAGTTTACATACCGTTCTCTCAAGACAGACGGTAATATTGTGCCCCTCGACGTCGTATAAATATCGGAAAGGAAAATTATCGTGCGATATAATTTGCGAACGGCAACAAACCGAGCGGAAAACAATGCGAGATGCGCGACGCGCAACAGTAGCGTCCGTAAATTATCTTTTACAACGCAACAATTATTTCAACAAGTCAGGCAAAAAAAAAAAATCAGAAGAGTCTGGAGAATCCTTCGATTCCAAATGCTCGGGAATTTCAAGTTTCGCTTTTGGAAAATTTTTCCACGCGTCACTTTTCCACACAAATGCCAAAGTTTAATATTAATATTTCCAAACTCTCGGTATTTGTATAAATCCTGAATTTAAACTACAGTCCGAACTGATGTCTCGATTTCATTCAGGAATTCAATACACAACTGTCGCAACACACACACAAAGAGAAAGAACCGGATTTAAATTACGGTTCCCCATAAAATTTGCAGCACTCACCTTACTCTGGACGTAGTCGAGGGCGAGCATGCAGTCGGAGTATCCACTTTCAGTCTTGATCGTGGTCCCACCCTGGCCAGGTCCGGTGCCGCAGAATCCGGAGCCCACAACACCGACGGGTCCACCAAGGCCGGCCGCCGCCGCGGCCGCCACACTGTCCCGATACCAAGGATACATGGATACGTAAACTTGTGGTAATCACTGCGACGGGAACTACGCGAGTCCCGCCGAAACTTGGTTGTCTAACCCGGAGTCTACGTAGAAGAATCGCGCACTCAGCGAATCACACGATCGCGTTTTCTCTTCACGTTTTCTCTCGTTCTCTTTCAATTTTCTTCTCTATTTTTCTTAAGCTAAAACACGACGACGACGACGACGACGACGTATGACGACAACGCACCTCGCCGAGGCGATGATATCACTGCACCGCGTGCGGCGCGATATCGCGCGCCGCGCTCGCGCACTACGTTCCGCGTCAAGTCCCGGGAGAAGAATCCGGATAGAATCGCAGAAATTCGTACGTACGACGATCATTCGTGGATTTTCACGCGGACGGATGCAACGCGAGACGTCGTAGACGATGCGCGCGGAAGTCGCGTGCCGCCGCGTTCCTCTTCGTCCTCGGTGCCGAGAGTGACGTCCGACTCGCGCGACACGGTCATCGAACGAGCGCTGCTCTGCTTTTGCTTAAACTCTCGCGTTAACTCTGCTCGCCCGAGCGTGAAACACACCGCTGCGCGATCGATCAGCGTCTTCGCGCGCCGAGAGCGTACCCCGGCGGATATTAAACACCGTAAACACGGCTCCGAAGTCCGCGCACGACCTTGCTCCGAGATCGAAAACTCGCGCGCCGTGTGTGTGCGCGCGCGCTTGTTGTCTCACGGCACTATGTTGTTCCCTTCTAGCGCGCGGCTCTACTTCTCGGCCGAGTGTGTGTATGTGTGTGTGTGTGTGTGTGTGTTTACGTTTTTTTTCTGTCGACGATTCCGCGTAGAGCGCCCAGGCCGAGCTTGTGACGACGAAACAGGCAAAATACGTTCTTAGTAAAACTCCGTTGACTAGATTCCTTCTCTCGCTTCCTCCTCCTCCTCCCTCTTCTCCCGCGATTTGGTATTCGCGCGAGTTTCACGACGAAGAACGCCTGTTGTTTTTTCGTACGAGATCGCCACGAGCCCGCGCGCAGCGGGGCGCGTGTCGCGCACCCGCTCGCACTATTCCAACTACCGTTTCTCCGAACTGTCGAAAAAGTCGCACTCGACCTACCTTCGCGTATCCTCATGTACTCGTCGCTCGCAAATCACTTCTCTCCTTGACTCGCGCGCGCCGTTCGTGACACCGGCCGGCTTCTGTCTTTCTTTCTCCTCTTCTCTCAGCGCTCTGAAGTTACGCGCTGTCAATGGATGACGTGACTACGTAACTCGGATGTGTCATTCTCTCGGCGCTCTCGTTTTTCTCCGCGTCCTTCTCCGTTCGATCGACGATTTATCGCGCGGGTAGACGGCGAGTCGCGTCGTTGCAGCTCATGATCGAGTATTCGCCGTGATCGCGCGCACAAGAGAGAGAGAAAGAGAAAAATATACTCACTCGGAGGGAAACACCCGTGTCTAGTGCCGACGTGCGCGACCGCGTTCCGAATACCGCGGCGCGATTCGAGCGCTCGCGGAACGCGCCATAATCACGACAACGATGCAGCGAGGAGTCACTCGATTGTTGCACAAGACGCGGACTTCACGGGAAAAACGCTTTCTTCTTCCGTCACTCCGGTCTTTTCGTCGCTCTATTTCTCCCCTTCGTCTATCCCCCTCTTCGCGTTCTCACTCTCTCTCTCTCTCTCTCTCTCTCTCTCTCTCTCTCTCTCTCTCTCTACCGCGTCGTTGACGAAAACGAAGACACTTTCTGTCGTAGTGAGACGTCGAGACCGCAGAGGTTTCTTCTCCGTAACGCCGACGACGATCCTGCCGAAAGTGCGCCAACCCCCGATGTTGGTTTGTTTTTTTTTGTTTTCGCGCACGGTCGCTCCTCCGCCGGCCGGGATGCACAAAAAATGCAACCGCGGTAAAGCCGAGATATCGTGAACCATGAACCGCGGACGCGGTTTCAGCACTGACGCGGGAGCCGCGATTCGAACGAACGTTCGGCCGTGCTCGGCCGTTTTCGTCGGGCCTCGTGTCTGCCCCTCACGGGTCCGCCGCAACTTGCTCGTGCCGTGCAGTCGTTTCCCGAGCGGGGGAAGACGCGGCCTGGTTGCGGAAGGGTGCAACCGCGGGATAAGAGGGGGCAAGGTGCCTGAATCCTTCTCTCTTTCTCGTTTGATTAATCTCTCTGTCCTTCTTCGGCTTATCGCGGGGCACCACCGAGGTGGGAGAGCAACAGCTTCTCCCGGTTGAACGTTACGCTCTAACGATACCAGGCTCTCAACGCCATTCGAAAACCGAGGAAAAATTCGCGATTTTCCACAGAAAAATATGTTGTTCTTGAAAACGATTGAATTTGACGACAGAGCGATTGACCTGACAACAAAAATCGGAGGGGGGGGTCTTCGATAATTTAATTTCCCAAGCAAGAGCTCACTTTTTAAGAAGAAAAAAATTAGCAATTAAATAGCAATAAAATAGAAAAGGATAAAAAATAGGAGAGAATCCTCCCACTAACTTTGTTGTTTTTGCTATGACAATTTTTGCAATTAAGCGGTTTTATAAGAAAATTATTTAAAGACATAATAACACGCACAGCGGATAATCTCGTGTTACACATCGCGCATCAAGAAAACATGTTGAAACTCGCGCGTTGTAATGACACGTCGCGGTGTCGTAATTGCACGGATGGTTTTTCACCGCGTATTGAAAGATTGCGCGCGTTGCAACCGTCAATTTTCTCGGAGAAACGAAAACGATTCGCGCGCGTCGAAACCCCTCGAATTCGCGAGTACGCAAAAACCGTAGCTGAATCACCGCGCGTCGGCCTTGACGGCTAAAAATCGTCCCCGGACTACGGACACGCGGAAGGACGCGCGCGGTTCTGACCTCCTGCGACCTAATTCCACGGCGACGTCCTCGGCGCGGAGAGAAGCTTGGGAAAGGTCGCGAACGCTGTGAAACATCATGCAAAAACCCGCCCCTGAAATGGTTCACGAAATTCCTGGGGAATTTCTTCGGCAGACGCGGAAGCGCGAAAAAACGGTCCTAGGATAAAAAGTCATTCGCCGCGAAGGGGTCGTTGAACTTCGCGCGCGAATACATTTTAATACAGGCTAATGTCCTCTCGTCTTCATTCGCGCGGGTGCAAGATTTTTCACATAAATTACGACTGGGACGTGCATCGGGAAGCGAATATGTCGACATCAGAGACGTTTCTTAAGTCTATCGCGGAGTCTGTGAAACTTGGAGATTGATTTATGTTAACAAATGGAAGATTATCACACTGTGAGATGATACTTGAAATGATAAATTTTTGTTTTATATTAGCGCAACTAAGAACTATCTAAGAAACAGTTGTTCAAAAACAAGACCTTTCTGAGCCACTCTGTCTTATCGACCTTGAATGTTGAATGTTACACATTCCGCCAGTTTCTGATAAAGCGTGCGATGTCGCCAACCCCCGTGGCGCGTAGACCACAGTACGGAGCTATAACCACAAATCTTATCGCCGGAGACGAAGGAGTACTAGAAAGAAACTGATGGTCATGGTTAGAGGTCACGGAACTCTCGGTGCTCTACTTTCTTACATTCTTCTTAAATTCTTCTTATGCTTTGATATTACGTCCTCCTCAGGTCTGAAACGGAGCACTCTCCCGAAGACAATTCGATACTTCGACGCATCGATAGACAAAACGATTCACGCTATAATTATTTTTACAATTATAGTCAGCGAACGATGGCAAAGTTGTACGATGCCATAAAACAATTCTAAAACAATTTGCAGTCCCAAAGAAATAAATAATATCGATGCTACGTAAAATATCACGCGTAATAAAATCGCTAGCACTTGTATCGCGAAAATGAACGAAGTGACGAGAAGACGCCATCGATGTCGCAAAATGTGTCAGGTTTTAAATGTGTCAACGTTAGAAAGAACCAACAAACTACATCCCGACAATATAATTATGAGATCATTCACTGGCCATTTAATAGGTGCTTCGGTCCTCCCTTTTCCTCGAGGAAAAGATCCACTAACGTTGTCGACCCCCGCGGAGAGCGCTCCAAAAACAAGCTATAACCACAAATCTTATCGCCGAAGGGGAAGGCGAAGAAGAAGATTTCAAGGGAGGTTGCCGGTTAGGTTAAAGGGGGAGAGGAGTTCGTTCCACCTTCCCGAGCTACCTAACAAGTAGCTTGTAAGAAGAGCCGTTTCGCCCGGTGATTCGTGCTCGTAGAGCTGCCGCCGCTGCCCCGAGGAAAAACTGCGACACGGTTTTTCGGCCAATGGGGTTCTCTCTCGAAGTTCAAGGCCATTCTCAAAGATAGCTATGGCGCAAGGGGCGAGGCAGGGGAGAAGGCTTTTTTGTTTTTCATGCTCTGGCACTGCTATGAGGGCGACCGACAGACCGACAGACCGACCCCGCTGTTGCTGCCCGGCTTCAGCGTCTTCTCATTCGTTTCTCACTGGCGCCGCTTTTTGATCATCCCCCGATCCCCCTCAGTGACATCGATACACCTTGACGTTTTCGTTTTTTTTGTTTTTGTTTTTGTTTTTTTTTTTTTCCTAGAATAATGTCCGATTACAGAGTCGAGACTCGAACTAGCAGCGTTGACATTACTAACCCAGTACGCTACCGCTAGGCTACGCGATCTTCGATTACAGAGTCAATTATTGAGATTCCACGAAATCGCGAGTCGTTCAAATGATTTACGTCGAGATTCGTGAATGTATTCGGCTCTGATTGTCGGAAGGGCACGCGAACAGACAGCCAGAAAAATAATAACAAAAAATTGTTAGCGTTGAAGGTGAATAATGCGACGAATATCGTGTGGTTGCTATCGTGTGCAACATTGTTAACTAAAAAGTCTTGATCGAGTTAAAAACGGAAACCAATATTTTTCTCGTCACATTCCGGTTTTTTTCCTCCCGAATGTCGCAATTCAATAAAATTTGCGTAAAAATTATTTCTCACTGTTTTCATAATTATTTCATCTCTTTTTAAATAAAATTTTCTGCTGTTCGATTTTCTCTACCGAAAAGTGTCACGTGAATACACGAATTTCATTAGTTTTGCGATATTTTTACAATCAGAGAACGTGTCGAACGTTTTAATATTCAAGACGCAGAAGTGATTCGAGTCGCAAGTGACGAGAATTTTTAATATCCGCTCGCGACTAAGCAACGAAAAAGCGCAAATCGCGAAATATCTGTAAAAATCTTCCGACAACTCGCTCAATGGCGCCCGGTCGATCGGCCGGCCATGTTGTCTTAAACGAGCAAGGCGAAAAGGGACACGGGGGACGGTCCGAAGCAATGTAGCAAGAAATCATGAAACGAAGTAAAAGGATGGGGACAGAGATTAATGAGAAACGAATCTAGCAGAGGAAAAGGACGGCGGAGGAAGGTCGACCTGAGTCGAAGATCAGCGACAAACGTGGATAAACTTATAGTCGTCGCGTCGTTGATGTGCAATGTGGCGTCGAACGGAATATAAAGTGGTTTATTACGGATTATCTCCTATCAAGTCTGAAAAAAACATATCCAATTCTGTTTCGAGCGATAAAAAAAAAAACAAAAAAAACAAACGGCGTTAACGATCGCAACAATTTTCGTCGCAATTTTTCCGTTTCACCGCGCGAATATATATATTGATTATAAAAACGCAATGGCGCGCGCGCGTGCGAACGTCACCGACAATCGCCGACAGACGCCCGGGCGATTCGACCATTTTCACGATGGGTTAACGATAACCGACCTGTGTTTCGGCTGTGCATCGAGCCTCATGCATAATTAATTAAATGGATATGCGCTTTCGATTGCAGCCCCGGGGCTACTACAAACGTACACACGAAACCGGCCAAGCCTTTCACTCCTCCCAGGGGGTTGGCTCGCTTCATTTAGAAAATGAAATTGCGGAGTTCGCGAGGGGGCGTGCTTCCTCCGCGCGGAGCGAACATGCGCACCTCGCTCACCTCATCCCTCATCCCTAGGTGAGCGCCGGAGGACCACAGCAGGGGCTCTCTTCGATCCTCTCGCGCGCGCTCGCGAGAAGGACTTCCTCGCGATTCCGTACGTATTACGGGGAAAATGGTAGCGGTTTTTGCGCGCCGTATCGCGTCGACGCGATTCGCTCCGCGCTTTAAAGCGGACCTACTTTGTTTACCGCTGTTAATCGCGTTCATGCGGTCGGGTTTTTAACCCGGACCTCGACTCGCGAAAACGATAGAAGTCCGACGTCTTTTCTTGGAAATGCACTGGCTCGCGACGACATCTTTTTTCGCGTCTCATAAAAGATGCTATTCGCGGGATGATTGCGCAGATTTGATGCCGCCGCGGTTCAAAAGAATGTGTGCGAGAATTTTAATTTCAAATCGCAACGGGGAGAAATTTTGAAAAAGTCTCGACTTTTCTTGATTGAGATCGATATAAAGGGGGAGAGCGAGAAGTGGTTACAACACATCCTGCAAGAGTTTGCATTCTTCTCGCCGAGAGTAGGGGGTTGGTGCAACCCGACAGGGCACCACCAGAGGAGAGATGCGGAGGATGCGAACGGAAGGCAGCCATGCGCGTCCGACTGCCATCGCGGTATCCTGCCCCTTCCTAACTGCCACAGTGAGGAAGATAGGTCAGAGGTCGATCTCGGGTGAGAAAACACTGACCACACCTGTTTCTGAGATCCGCGCAAAAATTTACAAAACCTTTCAAGTTTTTTTTATCTACAAACAAATGAAAGAAGAACCGCGAGAATTACGTGCGATATTGCTGAAAAATGCGCAAAACTCGTAAGAGAGCGTCAAAGCATGCGCCAGGTTCGGCTTTAAAACGGCGCGACGATTTCGTGCTTTTTTTTCGAACATTCGGCGAAAAAGAAACGATGGGCGCGAAATTACGGAAACCGTGTCTCGGCCGAGGTGCGATTCCTCGCGAAGAGACAAGGACACGAGAGCAACCCCGGGGCTCGTGCACCAAATACGTAGGTCGTCCGTGAGAAAGACACTCGGTCGCGCAAGGGAACGCGGAATGAGAAGGAGAAAGAGTATCATCTGTAACCGACTGTAACGAGAACGGAGAAAACGGCGAGAGGGAGACGGAGAATCGTCTGGAGAACTCGAGAGAGAAATTAATGAAAAATATCAAGATACGGAGGAGGAAAGAAGCGCGCCGGGAGCTGAAACGTGAACGCGAGGGCACGTGAAGCGGGAGGAGGATGCGTCTCGTGGCTGAACGGAGAGAGGGAGAACGCGGTGAGGAAAGAGCGAGCGAGGCGGTGAGGGATCGAGAGAGAAAGAGAGAGAGAGAAAGAGGGAAAGAGAGGGACAGCTCCGGATGAGTAGTCGATGAGGAAGGCCGCCACTGTCGGAACACTCTGGCAGAGGCGTTACCGCGACCGCGCTCCTCATTGGTCGGGCGCAGACCGGTCGGGTTGCCACCCATCGCAGGCGCAAGCAGAAAAAATCCGGTCCCCTCCAGAAGGAGGAAAGCGCGCGAGCGAAGGAACCCAAGAGGTGGCTGATAGAGACGGGTTCATAGACACGATGCAAGAGAAAGAGAGAGAGAGAGAGAAAGATAGAGCGTGTAGTACGTGTGTAAGTGTGTGTGAGGACGTGAAGGAGGAGGTGGAGGAAGAGAAGAGAACGACGGAGCCGGACAGGAGCTGGTTCCGAGGCACTATACAGGACGGCGAGTCCTGTATGCGTTTGGCAACCCCGCCCGAGGGTTGACTCCCGGGTACCATCGGCCCTTGGTGCCGCCATCACGACATCCAAGGAATCCCCTTTTACCCTCCTTCACCGCGACCGCCACCTCCCGTTCCTCTCCGCAACCCTCCCGCTCTGTCCTCTGAGAGGACTCGCGAGAACCTCGGCCCCGGGTTTTTGAAACGAGGCCCCCCGAAAGATGGAAGCGCATTCGGAAAATCTTTAACGCACAAATTCTTTCCACATACTCCATGTTCTTCTCCCTGTTAAAAATTTAATACTTATTTTTGCTAATGTTTTTTTTTTTTTTTTTAATGTCACAAGTGAGATGTGTTTGAAACGGATGGGCCATCTTTGTTTTCCAGCTGCCTTCGGAACGTCCTCGTCTTTTCGACCAAAATCGTTGACCTATTCTTTCTGGTTGCTCGTGTTGCGATCATCGCGCAGGTAGCACGTGTGCGCGCGGTAAACAAAAAATTCAGAATTTTCGTTGCAACCCCAAGTAGCCAAAAAAAGTTGCAGGAATGTGTTTACCAAAAGTTGCTTCTCTACGAACGAACCAGAAGAATGCGGCCGCGTTGGTATTCTAAAAGCTTATTTTTCGACGTTTTACGCGCGCTCTCGACCGTTCGATATCGATCGCGCAGGAGGATTTTCAAGAATCGATCGTCGATTCTTGAAAATCCTCCTCGCGAAACAAACGGAAGAACAACACATTATTCAGTCCCGCATTCCACGACATCGTACCTCCTCGAGTAATCGCCGGGAATAATCGCCGTTGCATTCGCGTGTACGCACCGCAACGCCCGGCTTCTCCCACGTACATGGTGGTATCAGCAATTACGGCATCGCGACGCAACCGTTTCCTTAAACGCTAGCGTGGAATTTTTCTGCAAACTCGCGGCGCGACTTTTCCCGCAGCCGCGCGGAAAAGGGCGTCGACAATGTCAATGACACGACCGCGTCGTAGGAAGCGCAGCGGAATCGCGCAACATCGCGCCGTCTCATCGCCACGACAGGTTAGATGAATCCGAAACGGATCGGGAGAGAGGTCGCGACTTTTTGTCCGGCAATCCGTCAAGTTCGTCAAATTAGAGATCTCCGCCGAGAGATCCAATCCGAGATCTTCGCCGTGTTGCTGTAACGCTTTCTATCGATTATCAAGCGCGTGCCAACGCGCTTCCACAATGGTTTTCACAGCCGAACGGACGGTGCAGAGCGCGACGATTTTCTGCACTATTTCGCGAACGAGCGTCGGTGTTCGCGCACCGGTGCCTGCGAACTATGTAACTCGGCCCTTTTACAAAGAGGACCGAGGTGTGTCGCAAAAACGGATCGTCGCGGCGACAAAGACAACACTGACCGCAATTGTCATTAATTGACGTGGCTAGGATCCGTATTTTTTTTTTTTTTTTTTTTTTTTTTTATCCCCCGAGAGATCTTCACAACGCACGAGTTGTAGATTTCAAAGTTGGTCGTCAGTTTCTTGCCCTCGCTATCGCGCCATTCCAAAAGAAGACACAGGACGATTTCCTTCTATCTCGCTACATTGCTCTTTTTTTAATCGGCGTTTTCAAAGCCCGTGACGAAAAGGCGGCCACTGATGTTACGAATCCAATTTTCACGCCGAAGTCATATAGTTTGTCGTCTGTCTCTCTCTTTCTCTCGCGCGCAGCGATTCGAGATCTGGATAAATCGAGAGAACCCGAGACTCGGCCAGAGCAAATTAACTGTCACCCTCTTCTCACGTCTAACTGGACCGCCGCTAATAACTAAAGAGATCGGCCGCGCGACTATATCGATAATTAACTTCCGCGAATCTTAACTTTTCTAAGGAGAACGAATAGTTTAACGCACACACACAAGAGATACCAATTCGAGCGTAACAC